>JAOXJP010117876.1:0-13931 GCA_025762735.1 Platanus orientalis | reverse complement strand
ATTTTTTACACATATATATATATATATATATATATATATATATATATATATATATGTCAATGTTAATGTACTACAACTCATATAATAACAAGTCATGTCCGTATGTAACATATAAAAAATATATTTATTGTTTAAAAAAATAATATGTAAAACAAAAAAATAACTAAATTCTGGTAAGTTCAAATAATGATAAACCGCACAAATTTTCATTTGGAAGTAGACTGATTCATGAATTTGTTCTCCAAGAAATAATAACTAATCCAATGTAAAAAATAGCCCCTAAGGATTTGGTGAGACAACTTAAAGTGAGTCTAAGATAACAATGACATTAGGGCTGACACATCATAGCCAAAAGGTGAAAAGCATCCCCAGAAAGTGTAAGTCAGTTTTTTTGGCACTGACATGTCGACCATAATTTCATTCTTATCTTAGGTTCACTTTAAGTGGTCTCACCAAATCCCACCTAAAAAATAGATGTTAGCAATGTTTCACAAAATAGTTCAGCCTGGGAAGAAAATGTTCTGCGATGACAAAGTGACTATAGGGTTTATGGTGAATTATAAGCTGACACATGATGCGTTTTGGGTTAAAAAAAGTGTTCAAGTGTAAACAAATGACCAAATTCAAAAACACATCATGTGTCATTCAATGGCATGCCCACATAGGCCTTTATCAACACAGCTAATCATTCTCCTTTAGTATGTAGTTACTAGGGGTAGCAATATTTGACACGCCCCATGAACCTGACAACACCCAACACAAAATAAACGGTTTACGGTTGACGAGTCAATGTTTTTGGGTCAAAGCAGGTCAACCCCTTTGACACAATTAATAAACATGTTAGATTTGGGTTGAGCCATATAGTTGTATACCTAGGGGTGGCAATGTTTGACATGACCCGTGAATCCAACATGAAGTTGACTGTAAACGTGTTTTGGATCAAAGCGGGTCAACCCACTTCAATACAATTAATAAATGGGTCGGGTCGGGTCACACCATATAGTTGCATACCCCTAACTTGACATAACACGAATGTGACCCGCCAACACGACTTACCACGCAACCCATAAACCCGACATGAACCAACACTAAATAAGTGGGTTACGGTTTGATTGTAAATGTGTTTCGCTTTGACCCACTTTAACACAATTAATAAATGGGTCGGGTTGGGGTTGGGTCTAGCCATAGATCTAGTTATACCCTTATCTTGACACGACACTGTAAACATGTTTTGGGTTTGCTTTGACACAATTAATAAATGGTTCGGGTTTGGATTGAGCCAAATAACCGTGTACCCGACACAACAAATCCAACCAGCCAACACGAATTACTCGTTACCACTCGGTAGTCACAAATATAGCAAATGATTATCTGTATATTTTAAATGGAATATAAAACAACAAGAACACATTAATTGGCTCATCTTCTTCCGATCTTTAAAGAGCCTTAAAGAGTTGGTGATTGTAAAATGGGTAAGAGAGCAATATGATAGTCAACCAAAAAAAAAAAAAAACACCTTGGACTGACAAAAAAAACACCATGGACTGAATCCAACGAATATTTTTGGGGCCTTTTTTTCCACTCTCAAAAGATTCAACAAGACATAATAAAATTTAAAAGTAGAAAAGTACCTAGAACACGATGTGACCAATTCCACCTATGATGAATGTGGAAAGAATCTGTCACGATATTTGACAGGTAGAAAAGATGAGGTGTCTGGTTTTAAGGAGACAGGTGTATTTATAGGTTCTCTCAGGTCTCAACTTTTATATATACTTGTATTTAGTTTAGTAAGCCAATGAATTAGTAGGTGGTGTTTAGGTTTGGAAGAATTTGATGCGGGTGGGAGAGAGAGAGAAGATGATAGAGTTGGAGATGGACTGTAATAGGAAGAAGATGGAACGATAGAGTAGGAGTGGGAGAGGGGAGAGGGAACGTGTAGAGGGAGAGATTTGGTGGGTCCAAATACTAATCAAGCTTATAAAAAGGAAACCAAATTTTTTGTAGAGAGATAACTGAATAAATTTTTTATATTAGTTTACTCTCTATATGCCCTTTTTTGAAATTTTTTAATATTTGATACCCTTTTTATCAAATATTTAAAAATACCCTACTATTTGGCAATTTCGCCAAACTAGATGGATGATCCGGAAAAAATCCCAAAAAAAAAAGCAATGAACAAATGTTTGTCTAGGATTTTGTATGTCCTATTACATCCTATACACTGAAAAAATGGGTACCATAAAAAGAGCTAGAAAATTCAAAAGGCATCTGTCAGCCTATGGTGAAAAGACACAGTAGGACATACAAAATCCTGGACAGAGAATTAAAAAAAAAACTACAATCACCGATTCAGAAAACAGATTCTCTCCCACCCCAAGACGTAAAATCTTGGTTCGGACCAACGAAAATTGCCAAAAGGGTCATTTCCTTTATGTATTGTCACTTATTCAAAGTAGGCGTGCGTCTGGGACCGTTGTAGGACGGCCCAACTCATAGGCGGCGCTGATTTTGTGCAAGTAAAACCATGTCTAAGGTGGGATAAGACATTGTGACAACACATCAGTCAAAAAATAAAAGCCAAAAATTCTATTAAGTGTTTGTGGTTCACGCCAAAAAAAAAAAAAGTGTATGTGGTTCTGCCTGTGATTACGTTAAGGCTCCCAACAAAACCATAAAAAATAATGAGAATGGGCCCTCGGCTGTCGCTTCCACAAAATCCCAAAATCCTTCTTCTTCACTGGTCACCACTCACACCTCACAACCAAGGCATCGTCGGAGACCGACGCTCTGGTAAACTTCGTTATCTTTTTTTCTTCGAACTGGTTTTGAAACCAGTCATCGACGAAAACCATTGTCATTCATTTTATTTGTTCAATTTTTTTTAGTTGATTTTGAAAAAAAAAGTAATTTCATTATATTTTTCCGTTTTTGAATTTATGATTTTCGTTTTCAATAATTCTTTGGATGTTATTTCATACTTCCTCTTTTGATCGGTTACCATTTCAAACGAAAAAAAGTTAAGCGGTGATAAATTTAAATAACCTTTATTTGATCATTTCAATGTTGTGAGGTCAATGGAGGATTTGGGTTTGTTTGTTTTCTTTAGCTCGATTTCTCCCATCTGCTTTTTATTTGACTATTTGTTAAAATTGGAAAAATATTATATTTTTTGAGATAAAAAGTAATGAAGGAGGGAAGGGCAGGGACAATAACACAAATATGTTTGGATTGATCATAAATGTGATGAGAAATTATAGCAAAAAGAACATTTGAAGATTACATCACAAATTTTGAGAGAAATAAAGCTTTATGCAAAGTTCAGCAAGTGTGAATTCTAGTATGACCAAGTTATGTTCCTAGTCCATGTGATCATCAATGATGGGATTTTTGTTGATCCCGAAAAGATAGGGGTTGTGGTGAACTGGTTAAGATCAACAAATGTACATGAGATTCGTTGTTTTTTGGGTCTAGCTCGCTACTACAGAAGATTTGTTGAGGGTTTCTCTAGCATTATAAGACCTTTGACAAAGCTTGCATAAAAGAATGTAAAGTTTGAATGGAACGAAGCATGTGAGAAGGACTTACAAAAGCTAAAGGACTAGCTTGTGTTTGCACCAGTTTCTAATCTATCTTTGGGACCTAGAGGTTATGTTGTGTATTGTGACGCTTCAAGGAAAGGCCTTGGTTGTGTACTTATGCAACAAAGGAAGGTTATTACATATGCCTCAAGACAATTGAAGTTGTATGTGCTGAACTATCTCATACGTGACTTGGAATTAATGGCTGATGTGTTCTCTTCGAAAATTTGGAGACACTATCTCTACAACGAAACATGTGAGATCTACATTGACTATAAAAGTTTGAAATATATTTTCTTGCAAAAAGAGTTGAAAGTCAGATAAAGGTGGTGGATGAAATTGATCAAGTACTAAAATTGTACCCTTTACTACCACCCTTGAATGCGACTGTGGTGCCTGATGCGTTGAGCGAAAAATCTTCGAGTTCTTTGACCTACTTGATTGTGAAAAGAACATCTCTTTATAAGAGAATGAAAGAATTGAATGTGAAACTTTACATGAATGAGTTAAGCATATTTCTTGCACACCTCATAGTATAGCCCACTATCCTTGACAATGTGAAAAGTGCTTAAAAGGTTGACCCTTAGCTCGTGAAGATCATAGATGAAATGAGAAGTGGTGTTGAGACAGATTTTTCACTCCACGAATATAGTGTATTGAGATTTGACAACCGTTTATGCATTTTCAAATGACCCTAATCTACAAATGGCGATTTTGGAAGAAGCTTAGCATTATACCTACTCGGTACACCCGAAAAACACAAAGATGTATCATGATTTGAAGGGATTTTACTAATGGAGTGGAATGAAGAGAGATATCACGAAATTTATGGCAAGATGTTTGACATGCCAACAAGTCAAGGCCGAACATCAAAGGCTAATAAGACTTTTACAACCACTGGAGGTTTTGAAATGGAAGTGGAATAACATTTCACTTAGGTGATTATGAACTAATTAATTAAGTTTCCTACTGATCTGAGTTACTTATCCTTTGAACCAATTGACACAACTATATATGTATGAGATTGTGCATGTGCACGGTGTTTCCGTTAGCATTGTGTTTGATAGAGACCCAAGGTTTGCTTCTATATTTTTGAGAAGTTCGCAATAAGTCATGAGAATCAAGCTATGTTTTAGCATAGATTTCCATCCTCAAACTAACAAACAATCTGAAATGACTATTCAGAAACTAAAAGACATGGCGAGAGCTTGTGTCATTGATTTGAAAAGTATTTGGGATTCCCACCTACTATTGATCGAGTTTGCCTACAACTACAGCTACCAAGCTAGCATCCAGATAGACCCTTACGAGGCTTTGTACGGTAGACGATGTCGATCTCCAATATATTGGGATTGTTATTTTGATTCTTTGAAAAACTTTAGTTTTTAATTATTTTTCATAAAAGTTTATATCATGAACAAACATTCTCCTATGACCACCATATGAAATACTACGATTTAAATCAAGGAAATTAAAGAATAATACCTCAATGGCTAAACCGGACAAAAGATAATGATCCTACCCGATCTCCAAAGCATCCACACCTGCTCTAAAATTCTTTACGCTTCTCCTAACCTCAAAATAGTTACAGGTACCATCTTGAATATGGGTAGATCTATTTATAGAGTTTTGAGAAGCCAAAGTGACCTTAGGGGGTGTAGAATCCTTATGAGATTTTTATCCTTAGGCTGTGGGGCCTAGTATTGTTAATTAAGTCAAACCACATTAAAGACACTTTAGCTTTTATTAATTATAAACTGGCATACCGCTAATTGTAAAAATCCCTGATACATATTGCAACTGACCTCCCAAAAATAAGAAAATAACAACTAGGCCATTCCTTATAGATATTTCACAAATATGTCATTCCACTACACAATATTCCTTAATGACCCTTACGATAATAAAATAATCATTGTTTAACCCATTTGGTCATTAGAACATTATCATTAGGAACTTAATGAATTAATTGGACATTTAAAAACATTTATTTGATAAAACTATTTTCAAAATTAAATATCTATTATAATATAATTTTGAAAACATTTGACAAACACTTTATCAAGAACCATTGGCGTTATATTTTCATGTCCAATTAAATCACATATTTCCTAAACTAAATATTCTCCCATTTAAGGATGACATTTACATCCTCTCAAGTATCATGTAAATTATCCAAAATATCCATGATATAGCCTCCAATTAGTCATCATTGATTGGTAGCTTAAAATAACTAATAGGACAACCTAAAGAAATACAAACCCCTCAAATCTAAGGATGAGTCTGTAAATATGAACAACACTTATCCTGATAGTAATGTTTTACCAAGTGTGTTCATAACGGATTTTTTTAATGCATTTCTGTATGCACCTACATGCAAATTTAGAGTCTTACTCTAGTGACTGAGATTACATCATTCCATCATATGGCAGCTCTACATGTAGCAACCCAATAAGTGATGTGTCCAATATCACCCATAATTGTAAAGTTTCAGGTCTACAATAACTGGATTATCAGATTTCTCCACACATTCCAATGTGTTTAACATTCTACTATGTTACCTAAGGACCACCTATCTCATCTCATGAGATCAAATAATTACCTATATTAAGAAACAAATACATGTGATGATGGAATAAAGAGGTATTATTAAATAAATAAATAATTAATCATGTTTATATTTTATGTGAATGACTTTGTCAGGGCACATACTTCTAACAATGATGAAGTTAGTGAGAGAAAGATTATTGGACCTGAGTTTATACAAGTAACTACTGAAAAGATCGAGCTTATACGTGATAGGCTATTGACGGCATAAAGTAGACAAAGAAGTTATGTAAACAAGAGGAGACGTGATATTGAGTTTGAAGATGGAAACCATGTGTTTTTTAAAGTGTCACCAATGAAGGGTGTGATGATATTTGGGAAGAAGAACAAGCTTAACCTAAGATTCATTTGACTTTTTGAGATCCTAAAGAGGGTTAGGGACCTCGCTTATGGTTGGCCTTACCTCCAGAGTTGTCACATGTGCATCACGTCATTCACGTATCCATATTACGAAAGTACATGCACAATCCTTCCCATGTTCTAGAATATAAGCCACTCTAGGTTCATGAAGATTTTTCATATGAAGAGCAGCCTATGACGTTTCTCGACTGAAATGAGAAAATATTTTTTAACAAGGTTGTGCCATATGTGAAAGTCTTGTCGCACAATCACACAAAAGAAGAGGTCACATGGGAAGGATAGAATGAGGTAAGGATCAAGTATCCATATTTGTTTCAAAGATAAGGTACGCGACTAAATTCAAGGGCTGAATTTTTATAAGGGTGATATTACTGTAACACCATACAATACTCATGAAGGGTAAAAATAAAATGATAAAATTATATTTAAACATTTTTTAGAAAAGACCATAGTGATGTTTGGGACCCAATAGAGTGAATTAGCAGCGAGGAAGAGAAAGATAAGTCACGAACTTGTCAAATCCTACAGTTGTCCAAAGAGCATATTTGTGGTAATTTTATAGGCAAATCCATACCAATCTTAAAAGAATCTGAGTGCAAACCATGTATTATTGGAAAGATCTAGGAGTCTACTTTTCAAAGCGATAAACGGTAAGTAAATCAAGGTTTTCTAGAGAAATTTATGACTATTTAAGTACGAAGTGTCTGTGTTGATAGAAATCTAAAAATTTCGATGACTCAAATTTCCCTTGAGGTTCCCTCAAGAAAAAATGTGTTCGGGTGTTTCTCAACACGAGGGCTTGAAAATAATTTTTAAGGCTCAAAATTTAATTTTCGAGGGCTAGAAAACTATTTTGAGTCCTAAAAAATGTGCTTAATCCGCCTCGGGATTGATGCATGCTTATGATTGGCTTGTTTCTTTTAGGACCCTTATGGGATAACCCTAAACCCCATATTTACCCCTTTTAGGGTCTATATGACATAAGGAAAGAGATATTAGTGAGGAGATAAGACTTTGTGAAAACCTTGGAGAATGGAGGGGAATCTTCTTCTCCGAGAGCTTAATAAGTCCCTAAAAACTTATATCTAGTCTAGAGTAGGGTTTACTTTCAATTTCTTATCATTTATTCATGGATTTGGATTATGAAATTATGGTTTATTCACTAAGGAATGTAAAACATGAAAAGGGAAGTAAGTTATGGAAGAAGAGCATCTTGGAAGTGGATATGCAATTTATGCTTGTACTTTCCTTTCTTAGGTTCATAGAAAAGTGATCCTTATTTTATGTTTTGATAATTTGAGGTTTGATCTTTGTATAGTTGCTTGGTGTCAGTAAATACATATTTTATGCATGCACTTTTCCATTCTTAGGTTCATAGAAGTATGGTTTTTTATTCTATGTTCATTGATTTGTGGTTTCAATCGCTATGGAATTGTGTTAGTGGATGTGTATGCATCTTATGTAATTTTTATCTTCTCTAGAATCTTAGATTTGTTGATGATGAACTTTGTTTTGGTAGATTCATATTCAGTCTCCATGAGAATATTGATTTTCTTATATGGATTATAGTTTCTTTTGATGTGAGCATGATTGAAATGTTCTTTTTATTGTATTTCTATGAGTTCTTGGAATATGGAGTTAGTTATGTGATGGTAGTGTCTCATTTTCATGAGTTCGGTGATCTCTACTCTACTTAGAAAGGTTTTCGAGATGAATTCATGTAATTTGGATGATTTAAAAGTTTTATGTGATGTATATTGGATTACCCCTTTGATTTTCATTTGGAATTCCTAATTTCTTACTCTATATCTATTTGATGAATTGTCATATAATCAGCTTCCCGTGATTTGTATGTCTCTTGGATGCCTTTGGACTCTTTGCATAAATATTTTATTCACTTCGGTGGATTTCCTTTGGTTTATATTAATCCATGATGATTTGTTTTAATTATATTGATTCTCATGTTAGAATCTTAGAATTCGATGTTCTACATTAAGTTTTGCAGGCATTAGTAACTTTTGGTGTCATGAGCATGTTATTTTGGCTTGATTTCTTTGGTATTTTCATGATGAATTGTACTTGGACTTCTATATGAGTTTTTTAAAGCACTTGAGTTATGTGGTTTTACCATTGACAATATTTGGCATGAAAAATGTTTTTATGTTCATGAGCATTCTCTCTGTCCATATAATTGGGTCAAGCATCTTCGTTTGCATACTAGTATTTGACTCCTTACATGTGATTTATCTCTTCGGTTTTAGAATATTTATTAGTAATAACATATGAATATTTTCAAATGGCATACTTATGTAGTTATTACTTTACTTTACATAAGTATGATTTTGACACTTCGGTTTTGGATATGAGGATTTGATGTGATACCCCTATTTGGGAACATGCCCTTTTTGGGCTTGGAGACCCCTACCCTCAGGTACCCTACCACTGGGTTACACTAAAAACGAAGAGGCACTAGTTGCCTAGAGATTTATTATGTTGGTTTCCAGAGACTTTTATATGGGTTAATTAGACGTAGCCCAATAAACCCCTTATGTGGGTTGTCCTTTTTGGGCCTGGAGACCCCTTTGTGGGTTGACCATCACATAATATATATATATATATATATATATATATATATATATATATGTAGAGAGAGAGAGAGAGAGAGAGAGAGATAGGTAAGCATGAGCCTAAATCCTTGTCGGGCTTAGCTTAGGCTGGCCCATGCTCACCCCTTGATTATTAAAGGAGGAAGGTGACAATAAAAAGACAAAAAACCCCTATTTATTTATTTTAATGAAAATAATAACAGTGGAATTTTTAGTCTAAATGTGTTTAGGTACAATGCTTATGTGCCCTTGAAGGTGGACAAGTTAGCATTACACACACACATTATTATTCTAAATTTATGTTATATAGATGAGATGATACTCATTAAATGAATATAACTGAATACATAGAATAATATATCTATATATTAGTACCAAACCCTTAAATGAAACCTCCCTATTAGCCAACACACATTATTATTCTAAATTGATGTTACTCATTAAAAGAATAGAACCAGATACATGGAATAATATATCTATACATTAGAACCAAACCCTTAACTGAAACCTCCCTATTAGCCAATTCACCTTCTCTAGTTAAACTCATATTTATAGTTATTATGTTCTTATTATCTTTGTAGCCTTTGTCATAATGACGTGATCTTCAGCTCCAGTCTTGAATTAGTGATGCAAAATTCCGACATCTTTTCTAGGGTGTTCTGGGCCCCACTTATCTCCCTCATCCCATGTTCTTGACCTCAAAATATATGTCATCACCCAAAACCTTCATATTCTGACAAAAAGTGTAATAGGATATGTCAGGATTTGTATAAACATTCTATATTCGCTTTGAATTTCACTTCGTTTACTTCCCTAGTTTCACTACCTCAACAAAAAATTACCCTTGCTCTACATCCACCTCTTGTTTAATTTTCTATATCCAACATTAGGGAATGCTAAAATAAATGGGCTGGCTTGGGCCTATCTTGGCAAGATTGAGAGCCTGTAAAATTATAGTACATCATCGGTGTCTTTGTAGTTTTGCACCTATCTTTGCACCAATAGCTTGCTTGTAGTTAGGGATGCAAATGAGCGGGGTTTGATGCGGGTATTAGTATATCTAAATCTGGATCATATATATATATATATATATATACAAATCCGATTATTATCCGACGGATATTTGTAAAGTATGGTTGCATTCATATCCGTTAAGTTTATCGAATATTGGTTAATAATCGGATATATCCGAATATTATAAAATGGATATCTGGTTTATGATCGAATATCCAATTAACAGATATTCAAATATTAGAAAATCCCCAATATTCAAAGCGCACAAATCATAAATACATTCCTCCGACTATGAGATAGTGATAGCTACGCAAAATAACACAAAACCATGCACACATCGTCACTTGAGATGTTAGTCATTGTCGCTTGAGATTGAGTGATTGAGTTGAGTCCAAGATGGTGAGACCTGAGAGTGAGAGTGAGTAGCTGATGGCTAGACTTGAGAGTAAGAGTGAGATGCCGATTGCGAGATCTGAGAGTGAGCGAATAGCTGACGGCGAGACATGAGAGTGAGAGTGAGTAGTTGAGTAGGGTTAGGAAAGAAAAGAATAAAATCTTTTATATGAGAACTTAGGGTTTTAGTGTAGATCATTGGATTGGTTTTGATCCAATGGTTTACACTCTATCTCAATATATATTAGAAAGAATATTAAATATATATTTATTATATACATGGATATATATTGGTTTTGATCCAATGGTTTATATATATATATATATATATATATAGATACAGATTAAAAATGAATACGAATATATTATTGGATATAAAATCGGATTCGGATATTTAGTTGGAACAGATACATATATCCGTATTTGATTCATTTATAATCAGATTTTTTTTAAACAAATGGATATTTAATTGGAACATATGCATGTATCTATATTTGCTTTAAACGAATACGGAGATGAACCGGATTTGGATAATAATCGAATACTTGCATACCTACTTGTTGTGATCTTCTATTCAAGTCGTGATGTTTGAATATTGAAAAATAACTAGTTACATTAAATTCATCCATGGCATTGATTAATTTCAGATTGTTAAACTCATTAAATAATCTAGAAGTCCTAAATTGAATAGAAGGGCTGAATTAGGTGATCTATATTCCTTTGTCTATACCTGTATGGCCTCATTTGAGAATTGGTTTTAATGTTTTCCAATCTCCACAGTCAATCGCACCAAGCATTCCTACATTCATATAGCTAACTAGCAACAGCAGTAAAACTTCAATATGCATTGGTAAAGGAAAAGAAATAAAGGTTTTTTTATATCTTTGGGGGGTGGGGGTCGAGAGGAGGTACAAAAATGAAAGAATTCTCTAGGGTTCACATGTACTTTTATAACAAGGAAAATGCCCTGTCTGAATCCCTAATTTACCCATAAATTAAAAAAAGAAAAGAAAAAAATAACCAAGAAGTCATGATCACTAAGAATCTTTTTTTTGTGGATAAAAATGATCACATAAGAATCACATCCTTATTGGAACTTCATGACAACTTAATTAATGGTAACTACTAATTGGGGTGGGGGGACCCTTCTTTGTGAGATTGTGATTCATCTTATTTTATGTATTTTTAGAGGGTTTAATAGTCCCCACCCAGACTTTCCCATGAAGAACCTGTTGTGTGTGTATTTTTAATTTTTTACTATGCTGGCAATTGAAACACAGGAATGGGTCTCTTGCCCAATTCTGATTGACAAAATTTCAATTTATTTTTTATTTTCCACTAATGAAAATGTCCAACTAGCCCAATGACTCCCGAGCCCAGCCCGTCTTGCTAGCAAGGGGAGGAGGGGAAGATTCACTTTCAACTTTATTATACACCAATTAACTGAGAAAAAATATGTAGTGAAGTTCGCATTTACATCTCTAAATTGTGAAGCAAAATTGAAGGAAAACTGGATTAAAAAAAAAAAAAAAAGAAAACTGGATCCTTTTGGGGTTTGAATCATCTCTACTTTCTAGTCATAATAGAGAGATACCGCTCTAGTACCTAGGGGCGGCACCGTGGCAATGTTTGACACGACATGCACACTGGATACGAACCCAACATAGAATTATAACATGTAGGTTTGACTATAAACATGTTTAGGGTCAAAGTGGATTGACTCACTTTGACACAATTAATAGACTGGTTGACACATATGATTGTATATATTAAATTGACACGACATGAATCAGACCTGTCAGTATGAATTACTATACAACCTGCAAACCTGATAGGTAGCGGATTAGGGTTGCCTGTAAATGTGTTTTGGGTCAAAGTAGGTCAATCTGCTTTGACACGAATAATAGATCACAGAGGATTGGGTCTGCTCCTCTTAATTGACGCTAATCTCCACCCCCTGTCAGGGGACAGGCACATTAGCACCGAAAGATGATATGCGCTCAATAGGAGGTGGAGGTTAGCGGTTTTTAGGGGAGTGGACACAATCCTCCCTCATAATAGATGGGTTGGATTCTGGTGAGGATTTTCTACACTTCCATATTGTTTGCTAACCTCCACCGAGGTCAAGGGGGCGGGCACATCAGCACCAGAAGTGATTTTACACACCCCCCCCAAAATGTAAATCACTTTTGACGCTGATGTTTCCACTCCCTTGACCCTCACCAGAGGTTAGCGGATGATATGGGAGGCGTATAAAATCTCAGCTTGTTGGATTCGGGTTGACACATCTATCTATATATTAAAGTGCTTTATGCTGACGTGGACACCCGCTTTTTACCCTTTCAGGCCGCTTATTCCACACGTGTTAGTCTCTAAGCTTTCCTATGTACATGCCATGTGCACCACTCGCTCTCTTTCTCTCATTGCGTTTCTCTTTCCTAATTTACTCTCCACATCCCTAAAATTTCTCCCTTTCCTATAATTGTTTTGGAGTCGTATATCCTCTGGTCCACTAGCATCATGTTCCACATTTCTCGAAGGGATATGCGACATACGTCATATTTCTACTTCACTTTGCTTGTCTTTCGTGGAATGAACACGTCCCTTCATTTTTAACTGATAGTTTTCACTTTAAATAGGTGTTCAAATCTCTTCTTCCTAAGGTTGCTTCCCTCCCCCCACTCTAACTCCTTTTACTTTCCCTTTTTTATCGTATTGAAGAGTCTACAGTATTGCCATTGACTACCTTCTTGGTTATCAGATGTTGACTGGGTTTTGGGTGTCAATTTATTGAGAAGGTTTTGAGAGAACGGAGAGGATGTAGAGAAGTTGGGTTTTGTGCCTTCAACTTCAACTAAGGGAGGAGATAGCTATCTATTTTAGCGCATATGACCAAGGCAGAAGGTGGATTATGTGAAATTAAAGAGAAAATTAAGGCAGCCAAAAAATATAGATGGAATGTTGTTGAGGTTTGTGTAACGCCCTATTTTTCTTTTTGGAGCAGGGGCTTTCTGGGGATTTCCCCGTAAGAGAGGGAATACAAAAACGCGAAAGAGGGTTTTTACCCTACTATGCGTTGACGAACCGAGAGAGTGAACTTAGAGCAACAGTGAAGGAAATTTGGGGAAGAAGAAGGAAAAATCAATAAAAAAATCATTGAAAAATTCATAAAAAAATTGTTATTTAGGTAAGTAACCTCTTCTTCTTCATTTTATAGTAGGGTTTGTGTGTTTGGGTGTATTTTTCCATTTCTTATCTCTTCCCTGTACGTAAACCCTAGCTTCTTGTATCCTTACATGCAAAATATTTCTATTTCTGAGCCCTATAATCTTATTGTTGCATGAATCTCAAATAAAAGACATGAAAATTT
>JAOXJP010117865.1:0-13931 GCA_025762735.1 Platanus orientalis | reverse complement strand
ACACTATATATATATATATATATATATATATATATATATATATATATATATATATATATATATGGACAGACATGTTGTCAAAGAGAAGCTCCAATCTGAGAAGACCTGTACACCATTGATGAAGACTGAAGAACAATTAGCAGATCTATCACTAAGGGTTTCAGTGGTCCCAACTTTAGCAAGATTGTAGACAAGCTAGGTATGAGTGACATTTACATACAAGCTTGAGTGGGAGTTTGGAAAGCATATATGTCATAATGGCAATTCTGTCCAAGTATAGTTGGAAGGGTATGAATGTAAATACCATGTATATGTCATGTATTTTGTAATTCATACAGTATAAATAAACAGTATGAGAGAGAATAAATTTTCCCTCCATACAAATTCTTTTATCCTACTTCTCTTTTCTTCTTTCTACAAAACCCTAGAGCCCTAGATCTATACTGATCTATACATCTACAATCAAATCCAAGTCTTACCTGTTCTGACGTAGCATTCTTGGCTTTGGAATGACAGGAAGTTTGTGGATAGGCAATCTAGTACTTGAGGCAATAGCATTAGGAAGTGCTGGCCTGAAATGAAACAGGTTCACTCAGTTATATGAATATTGTGGAGCCCAGAAAACACAGCATTTCTGATGCTAAAAAAACCCCGAAAGAGAAACTGTACCTGAAGACTGAATCGCTTGTGAAAGAGCCCGGCAAGCTGCTGTGGATAAACTAGCACTCTCCATGTGATCAGATCTAAACAATTTCTCTAAAATGGGCCAAAAAACCCTCAGCAGAGCAAGAATAGTGTCATCTTCAACAAGACCGGTAGAAAGGGGGTTTGCAAGATGACGCAATACGGTTCCCATCCTGAAACCAAACAACTAGAGCATGGGAGCCAAAGTAGATCAATGCTAACAAGTTTATCAACACTGAAAGAATGGAAAGAGTGACACTTTAATCAGGAAAGAAGAAAAACAGTCCGAATATAGAGCATATAAACAAGAACCCTTTTTTTCTTATACATAAATTTTTTGACATAGATGTTTGCAAGGACCAGACCTAGCTGTTCCAGGCATGAAGCAAATCCTTAAAAATATAGTTCTAACAGAAATCATATTAAGAACAAGTTGAGATTACATAATTCAAAGCTTATCTTCAATAGTGATACAAGTATTGCATAGCTTGACTAGAACTGATCTGTTAATAGAAACTTAATAGCATGTTGCAAAGTGGATTTCACAGTTTTCAATAAATCATATGTATTCTAAGCAAGCAGTTAAATTTAGACATTCTGGATGACATTTTTCTGCAAATCATATCAGTCACATTTAATAGCCTGGCCTTCAAGTTACAGAGCTGCTTGCACAAACTCTCAATGCATACATAAAAGATACCCAAGTTGGCAGCCTCAATAAACAAACCTGTAAAGTCCTCTTGCAGCAGAGTTCAAGGCTTGTGTGTAAGTAGCAGGATTCTGCCTCAGAGAATGCACATTCTCTTCATCAATCTGGATGAGAAAGAAAATTCAACCATAAGCCTGAAAGTTATATCAGTAAGAGTAATTTACATTTCTCAACACACCAAATGTAGTGCCACTCAAGTACTGTGACTATGAAGTCTATTGACCAACCATAATGAGATGACAAGGTACTATTATCCTGTGAGAGAGAGTGTGTGTCTAATTGCCTGAATGTTAGAATGCCTATAGATTATGATGCCATACAATGTTCTATTAATCTATGTTATATATATTACTATGACCAGATACACTGAAATGGACAACAGAATAGGTTTTGTCCGTGCTCAAAAGTTAAGTAATTTATGTAACATCCATTTTCATGTGATATCTATATGTAACCCATCCATGACCATGACAGGGCATGAGCATCATAGGATTATGTATTCCCACAATATTATTGTGAATATAAAGCTATATAAGAAAACAATGGAAAAGGAATTAGCAAAAACTTCAGAAAACTTTATCCTCACCCCCATGCCACAATGGGGTCTCAAAGTCATAATATCAGCAATGGGTATTTCTCCTTTTCTGAGCAAGAGGTGGTTTTCAATTATTACTCAAAAATATGTTTCAAAAAGCTAATTCTCTTTGACTAACCAAATTACCAAATCAGCTCACATGTAAATATAAATATGTGGAGAGAACAGGAAGGGATAAATGACAATGTGGCGCGCATTCACAAGCTCATGAAATTATAATAGCGGGGTTATTACCTTACAATATCCACTTGGATATTATAGAGTGATTTGATGATGTATTAGGGTTAGTGAAAAGAAAAGAAGAAGAAGAAGAAGACTGCTATACCATATAGTAATGTATTAGGGTTAGTTACTGTTCTCTCTACACAGCCAAATATACATATTAATTGATATGGTATACCATATTGTAATGTATATATGGTATATATGCAAATACACAATGTACCCAATACACCCTCATACAATACACAATCTTCTACACTCCCCCTCAAGCTGCGGAGTAGACGTCAGTCATACCCATCTTTTCAACAACTGTGCTGAAATTCGGGCCACTATGTCCTTTGGTAAAGATATCTGCAAGTCGATCACCAGTCTTAGCAAATGGAGTACAAATATACTAATGGTTTAGTTGTTCTTTTAGAAATGTTGAACCACTTCAATATGCTTAGTCCGGTGATGCTGAACTGGATTATGAGCTCTGTTGATTGATGCTTTATTATCACAATATAAAGCCATGGAATGAAGTATTGGAAACCCCAACTCTGCTAAAAGTGTCTTTAGCCATAACAGTATGCACACACCATGAACCATTGCTCAAAACTCAGCCTCCACACTAGACCTGGTATTGGCAACCACTGCTTGTTTCTTGCTTCTCCAGGTAACTCACTTAAGTACAATATCTTGAAGTCAAGCGTCTATCAGCAACTGATCCAACCCAATCAGCATCAATATATGCTTCAACTCTGTGATGTCCATGTGATGAATACAAAACTCCTTTGTATGAACAACCCCTTAGATACCTCAAAGTCCTATATGCAGCCTCCAAATGAGCAATGGTGGGAGCATGCATAAACTAACTAACAACACTGACAACATAAGCAACGTCAAGTTGAGTTAGAGATAAATAAATAAATAATTCGTCCTACAAAACATTGGTATCTTCCTGCATCCATAAGTCGAGCATCTTGGTCATCTTCAAGTCTTTGATTGGGGTCAATTGGAGCAGTGGATGGTTTATAGCTCAACATCCCTCTCTTTTAAGAGATCAAGCACATACTTCCTCTGAGAAAGAAAAATCCCACGGTTAGACCATCCTTGATTTCAAATTCTTTTGCTAACTATGATTTCAGAATGTCCACTGCTTCTACACCATTTCCAGTGACAACAATGTCATCTACATAGACAATCAATGTCGTGACATTATTCCTCTCATGCTTCACAAATAAAGTATGATCACTCTGACATTGGGTGTAACCACTCTGTATCATTGCAATCCTGAAACGTTCAAACCACGCTATTGGTGATTGCTTTAAGCCATATAAAGCCTTCCAGAGTTTACATACTTTTCTTCAGCACTTGCATACTGAAATCCAGATGGTGGCTCCATAAAACTTCGTCCTCTAAATCACTATGCAAGAAAGCATTCTTCACATCAAATCGCCACAAGGGCCATGATGCAGGAAAACCTTGTGCAGAAAATTAGAAGGGGAAGGGCAGTAACGTGGGGGCTGTTAAAGAAAAACCAGCAAGGGAGAAAGAAGAAGAGAGAAGAAAAGGAGAAGAGAGATAGAAGAGAGAGTTAAGGGTTTACCTCATCATGGAGAAGGAGAAGAGGAGAGGGGAGACCACATCTCAACCCTAGGGGAGAGAGAAGGGCTTGCAAGCCAAGGAGACACACACATGTTCTTCAAAATTTTAAAAAAATCTTCATTGCCTTCATTCCCATCATTTCATGCCTTTAAATAGGCTTACATTATCATTTAAAAAAAAAAAAATTTTGCTAAAACAAAAAAGATATACTTGCTAAAATTAAAATAATCTCCAAAAATTTAGATTTCCTAAAAATAATAACATTCCTAAACTTGTACGACTCTTGGTTGCCACATGGATTACTTGTTGACCAAGTAAAGTGGACCCCACTCCAAATAAAATCTCCTAATAGAATAGGTAAGCACCTTGCCAACGATTTGGCCATGTAGACCCCACCAAATCTAAAAAATATATATTTTATTTGAAGAGGATCTCAAGGCTGTCGTACAGCCTATGTGTGGACCCCATTTTAATTCAAATTTTGAATAAAAGTATTCTCACACTCCTTGTACGACCAGCAGTCCATGTGGGCCCCTCTTTGATTTTTTTAAAGTCTAACGGGGCTCTAAAGAAAGGTTGTATGACCAGCCACTTGTAGGTCCCACATCTTTAAAAATTTTTAACCAAAAATTGGTCACTAAAATTCCTAACGACTTGACACTTTTTGCCTTATTTTTTCTACCTCCCTAATTCTTAAAAAAAACAAAAAATACATAGTTTTACATCAGGATTTCTTCTGTCGTGGTACATAGTACAATCTGAAAAAATTTGTCGCATCATTCTCCCGTGGTGGGAGAAAATTCGACATCGAATTTGATCGCTCTTCATCCCGGTGTGCAATGCCACGTTCTGATTGTTCTAGACTCTTCAAGATTTGAGAGCTATCGGGAGGAGGTATGAGAATGGACCTTTCCTTCAGTCCTTCCAGCATTGTAAGCTTCTTCTTTTTATATCGCGACCTGATTGGAAGCTTTTCTCCCCTTGGGATAGACTGCACCATTACTTTGGGCTTCTCTTGAGTGGGCTTTTGGATGCCTTTAGGGATCATTAGGCTTGAGGCTTTACTTGATGACTCTTCCTTCAAAGGTTGGTTGGCAAAGAAACAAGTTTGGGCTATGTTGTCTTGTTGTTCCTCCATGGGGCTGATAGATAGTGCTCTACAAATCGCAGCCAGGGTCGCTTTCATGTCCTCCATGGTTGTCCTCATGTGGTGCATACTTATAGCCACTTGACGCAAATCTATAGTAAGCCCTCTAAAAGCCTTTTGGTGTTGGGAAAATTGGTTGATCACTTTCAAAGTTGCAAGATCCATGTTAAGGTAATTGAATCCTTTTGAGAAAATTAGCCAAGGACCCCAACTACTAAGAACTAGATGAGTAGAAACCTAGCTCTGATACCAATTTGATGCAGAAAAATCCTTGTGAAAAAAATTAGAAGGGGAAGGGCTGTAACGCGGAGGTTGTTATAGAAAAACCAACAAGGGAGAAAGAAGAAGAAGAAAGAAGAGAAGGAGAAGAGAGAGTTAGAGGTTTACCTCATCGTGGAGGAGAAGAAGAAGAAGAAGAGTGGGGAGACCATATCTCAACCCTAGGGGAGAGAGAAAGGCTTGCAAGCCAAGGAGAAACACATGTGTTCTTCAAAATTTTCAAATAATCTTCACTGCCTTTATTCCCATCATTTCATGCCTTTAAATAGGCTTGCATTATCATTAAAAAAAAATTTGCTAAAACAAAAAAGATATACCTGCTAAAATTAAAATAATCTCCTAAAATTTAGATTTCCTAAAAATAATAAAATTCCTAAACTTGTAGGACTCTTGGTTGCCACATGGATAAATTGTTGACCAAGTAAAGTGGACCCCACTCCAAATAAAATCTCCTAATAGAATAGGTAAGCACATAGCCAACGATTTGGCCACATGGACCCCACAAAATCTATAAAAAAAATGTTTTATTTGAAGGGGATCTCAAGGCTGTCACATAACCTATGTGTGGGCCCCATTTTAATTCAAATTTTGAATAAAAGTATTCTCACACTCCTTGTACGACTAGCAGTCCATGTGGGCCCCTCTTTGATTTTTTTAGAGTCCAAAAGGGCTCTAAAGAAAGGTTGTACGACCAGCCACTTGTAGGTCCCACATGTTTAAATTTTTTTAACCAAAAATTGGTCACTAAAATTCCTAACGACTTGACACTTTTTGCCTTATTGTTTCTACCTCCCTAATTCTTAAAAAAAACAGAAATCACATAGTTTAAATCAGGATTTCTTCTATCGTGGCACATAGACCAATCTGAAAACATATGCCGCATCAGGCCAGTTCTGAGAGACAGCCAACCAGATTAGACCCCGGACTGCATTCATTTTGGCAATTGTTGTAAAGGTTTCTTGATAGTTGATTCCATAGGTCTATGTATACCCTTTAGCCGCCCGTCTAGCCTTATATTTATTTACAGTACCATCAACATTGGGCAATAACCTTTTTTTTAACCATCAACTAGATATTTGACAGTGTATACCCACTTACATCCAACAAGTTCCTTGTCATGAGAAAGATCGATCATTTCCCAAGTAACATTCTTTTCAAGAGAACACATTTGTTCTTCCATAGCAACATTCTACTAAGGTTGAGAAAGAGCCTTAGATACACTGTAAGGTACTAACACAACAGATAAAGCATAAGAAAAACTACGAAAGGACTGAGATAAATGACAGTATGAAACAAAATTAGAATTGGGATGTGAGTATGTGATTTAACCCCTTTGCTTATAGCAATAGGGACATTTGCATTATCCACAAAAACATCAAGAGAAACAGAAGTAGGATCAATACCTTGCAGGAGATGGATCCTCAGATGTCTCTTGATAGGGGGGATTAGAAGTTTGATCCTTTTCTTTGTTCCTTCGTGAATACACTTGTAATTTTTCTTCCCCTTATCAACAACTTCAGTGGACTTATCACCAAGATAAAAGAAAAAAAAATTTGAGTGGAATAGGTAATGGAGATATTGATAGTTCTTCCATACTGATACTCTCCCCCTGAAGAGAGAAACTTTATGTGACGAAAAGAAGGGAATAAACTCAAGGAAGGTCACATCCCAAGAAACAAAACGTTTGTGAGAGACGGAGTGACAACAGTTGTATCATTTCTAATTCACAACATATCCAAGAGAAATGCACTTAAATGCTTTAAGATCCAGTTTTGTGTGATCAGACTTGGATATATGAACAAAATATATGCAGCAAAATGTTTTAGGAGGATGAGGAAACATTTAAGGTAGAAGAGAGAAGCTCAAGGGGGGTACTATAGAACTAAAGAGGATAACCGATTCTTAAAAAAATGATGTAGTCTATAAGGCCTTTAACTAAAAAGTCTTAGGGACATTCATGGTAAACATGAGTGCCCTAGTTATCTCAACTAATAGTTTCAGAAACACCATTTTGTTCAAGTGTACCTAAACAAGTAGGCTACTGGACAATGATGATGGTTTGATGGGCCCTGTAGGTGGCACTTGCAGAATTAGCCAATGAAAAAATGGGTCCTTAAAAATCAGTCGGGTCCTTTAGACGGTTTGCCTAGGGATGAGTCGAACCGGGTCTAACTTTGTGAATCCTAGCCTGTTTCCTTTGGCCCTAAATCGAAAGCTCCTCTTCACCTATCAAACAGGTTTAACTCTCTGTTATCGAATGAAGTACTCTGGAGGGTGCGACCGGTTCTCTAGAGGAAGAGATGGTCTTTGCGATCACTATACTTGCGAATAGCACAAGGAGGTAGAGGAATGTGGTTTGGAGAGAAAAGGGAAGTGACGAGGTGGTTGTGCTGGCGAAGATGACAATGAAGGCCCTTGTTTCAACCCTTCTTCTAGTGACGGGTCTCAATTTCAAGTCAATGTCAGTCGAGATTTGCTTTTACAGGGGGAGTTAAGTGACTTTTAGCTTCCTTCTGAGGGGCTCGATGTTGATGGTCGTGGTTGGAGTGCCGAGACGGCCATACTCTGGATGCGGGAGATGATGGTGAGGGCTTTGAGTCTGTTGTGCATTCGAGTAGGTCTCTGTTAGGTGCCCCTCCTTGGAGTAAAAATTTCATATCAAATAAGGGGGAGGTCCGGCATGACCAGGATGTCGTTGAGGAGGTGGCCTTATCTCAGAGTAGGAGTGATAGGCCATTGAAGGTCATAAGGGGGCCTGAGCTGGAAGGGGGGAGGTGTGATTCTGATGATACGCCTAATCATGTAAAGGGGATTATTTTTATCAGGCCTGAGAGCAAGCAGTCTGCAATTGATTTAGAGGCGTGATGGCGGAATCACATCTTGAAATCTACCACAGATTCTGAAGAGTAAATGTCTCAGGAGGGATCTCAGGAAGGGGATAACATCAAAGTCTTCTCGCAGGGTGAGGTGATGTGCCTATGTTTGAGGGTCCCTTAGTTGATTATGAGGTTTTTGAAGAGCTCGATTTCAGCAGTGGAGCCATGAAGGGTATCTCTGAGGCGGTTTTCTAGCTTCCACATGAATCAACTCCTACTAATACTTCTTCGAATTCTTGTAAGTCTAATGAGCTTATTTCTTCTATACCCAATTCTATATCCTCTTTTGTTATTCATTCTTGCACAGGTTCAAACCAGTCTGTTGTTCCCCAATCTACTAACATGATGTGTTTCCATGAACTAAAAGGGGGAGAAGTCTCAAGGGTTGTGGGCTGTGTTGGGTGGTGAGAATGATCCCGGGTTGCTGGGTGGGGAATGTTATGAGAAAAGTTTTATGCAGGAGGAGGATGGTGATAGTGAGGACGATGTCGATGTGTTGATTGGTATGAGTGATGGTGATGGAAATGCTGTTAAACTGTCTAACTTTCTTTCACTTAAAAGGAAGTAAAGGGGCTCTTGGCAAGAAATCTACTAGAGAGGAGAGAGAATTAAAGTTGGCTTAGGATATGAACGATGGTATTAGGGGAGATGTTAGGGATAAGGCTAGGTGCTCAGGAAGGGGATGCTCATCAAAATTTATTCCATGAAGATCATGACATGGAATGTTAGAAGGTTGGGAGGGTATAAGAACAGGAGGCTTGTGCATGCGGCTATTCTGAAATGTTGTTCGGATATTGTGGTGTTGCAAGAGACTAAGGAATCTCTCTCGAATAGGCTAGTGAAAGGGACTACGGGATTCAAACCTTTTCAAATGGTGTGCTATTATGACTATTGGGACAGCAGGGTGTGTTCTTTGTGCTTAGAATCCGTTGAATGTGGGTATTGAGGAGAAAATTATTGGAAACTTCTCGATCTTGGTTATTCTTAAGGATCTTTTTCTTTGCGTTGTCTAGATGATGACTAGAGTCTATGGTCCTTCCACAACCTCTAATAAGGAGGAGTTTTAGGAGGAGTTAAAGAATTTGAGGGTTAAATAGCAGGGTCCCTGGGTGATTGGTGGAAACTTTAATGTGATTAGATTTGTTCATGAGAAAAATGGAGTGGGCAGAATTACAAGAAGCATGTGTGATTTTGATGAGTTTGTTAGATGTGCAAATCTAAGGGATAGACCTTTATCTAATGCTAGATATACTTGAACAAATGAGTAAGATATTCCTGTGTTAAGTAGATTGGACAGATTTTTAGCCTCTGGTGGTTGGGAAGATGTTTATCCCCATTATATTCAAGAGGCTTTGCCAAAGCTGACTTCTGATCATTCGCTTGTTTCGATTGAGACTTCGGTAAGGAATTTTGGACCGAAGCGTTTCTAATTTGAGAATATGTGGGAGTCTCATCCTTCTTTGAAGGAATTGGTCGCGTTATTATGGAAGGATTATAAGGTTGGAGGATGGAGAGTTTTTTACAAAACGCAAAAATTGGCCTTTGTTAAACAGAATCTGAAGATGTGGAATAAATTTACTTTTGGTAGTGTTAAAGAAAACAAGAATCGTTTACGGTCGGATCTTCATGCTATTGATTGTGCTATGGAAGTCGATGGGGGAAGGAATGAAGAGTTGGCTAATAGAAGACATGAGGTCTTGGTGGAGTTTGAGAAGGTGGTTAAGGATGAGGAGGTTTTTTGGCATCAAAAAGCGAAGTCCAGATGGCTTAAGGACGGTGATGGAAATACGAACTTCTTTTATAAGGTGGCAAATGGGAGGAAGCGGAAGAATCTTATCTCTATTGTCCGGGTGGAGGGGGAAGAGGTAACAGATTTTGAAGCAATTGCAAATGAGGCTATCCATTTTTACTCGATTCTCTATAAAAAAGATATGGGCCGAAGACTAGTTGTTGATAACCTTTTTGAGAATTCTTTGTCTTCTGAGTTGGTGGAATGGTTTGAGAAGCCTTTTGTAGTGGAGGAGGTGAAGGATGTTGTTTTGGGGATGGATGAGTCGAAGTCTCTAGGCCCTGATGGGTTCACAGTGCTATTTTATAACGAATGTTGGGACATTATTAGGAATGAATCCATTCGTGGGAGCTTAGGTGTAGCACCAATAGGTGATAAAATGAGGGACAGTCGATTGAGATGGTTTGGGCATGTGCAACGAAGACCAATGACTGCACTAGTGAGGCGGAGTGAGACAATACAAGTTGAAGGTGCTAGAAGGACTAGAAGAAGGCCAAAATTGACCTAGGTGGAGGTAGTAAGGAGGGACATGGCAGCTTGTAATTTAACGACAGATATGGCCCTAAACAGAGCGGAATGGCGGAACAGGAATCGTGTAGCCGACCCCAAATAGTTGGGATAAGGCTGTTTGTTGTTTGTTACCCTTGTATAATACTAGGCATATGTACCCTTACATGTATTATCCCATATACCCATAAACTACAACAAATTTGGTCTTTCCTCCACTCCAAGGTGATTTTTAGCATTTGACCTTCTCTTAGTAGGGAATTCCATCAAGCTCAACTCAGATGGGTGTTATTTGGTGAATCTAGGGTCTATTTAGGATTGGAGGTGCTTTTAGGGATAGTTTAGGTCTAGTGAATCAGGTTTCTCATGACCAATTGGTTTTGGTGACTCGGTTAGCTTGTAGATTAGAGCTTTATTGGTCTTAGGTTTGTCTCATTTCTTGGATCCTAGCTGTAGTGGTAAAGGGTGATTCAACTATAGCTAATGGCATTTCGGATAGGAGAGGTCCTTGCACTATCCCTTTTAATTAGTAAGGCCCGATATATAGCATCTTGATTGAACACTTTATTCTAATAGATGTGTAGATCAGAAAACTCTTGTGGACCACTTTGCTAAATAAGGTGTTCATAGGTCCTCAATCATGTGGGGGCACTTTCTATATATCATTGGGAAGGTTTTTGATCCAAGGTGACCTAGGGTCTAAAAATCTTGCGGGTTATGGGCCAAGAGGAATCTAAACAAGGTCCAAACAGGCTAGAAGTAACCCTCAAAATATGGATTAAACAAATTAACGAACCCCCCTTCCAGAATTTCTAGTTGCTGGACAGAACTAGAGCACCATATAAAATAGGGCTAGCCTTCTCAAATTAAGGTGAAAATTTTGGTGTCTAATAGGGTTATGAAAGAAGTAGTAAATCCAAAAATTTTACAGCAATCCGAACAATAAAAGTATATGAAACATCCAATACTCAGGGTTATCTTGAAAACATACAGCAAAAGTTTGGAAATCACAATATCCCAAAATAGAAACTAATATTCTCTAGTTCCTAAAACATCTAACCCTAATAGAACTCTAGAGACAACTTGACTCTAGGGACAAATTAGTAATAACCCCTTTATTCCCCTTTATTTGCTAAACCTTAGAATAAAAAATTATTCTCATCACATACCGTTACCTTCTTAGTAATTTGGTCATAACTCTTCCAAGTCACGTTGGATTTGTGTAATCTTGGTCTCGTTTGAAAGGTAACTGAATAAGCTTTCTAAAGACAGCAAAACCTAGCCATGAGGGAAAGTTTGACATTATAAAATTTGGGCTAAAAAGAAAGTTACGGGATTCCAACTCAAAATAAAAAAACCTGATAAACCTTTTATTTTTTGATGAAAAAAACTTTATTAATGAAGAAAGGGATTAGCAATCCCCAAGGAAAGCAAAAAACAATAAGAAGGGGAAGAAAAGACTTCCGACCACCGGAAAAGTAGGGAGCCGAAACTTAAAAAAGAGAAGCACTACTCCAATCACAAGGGGTAACACCCTATAATTACATTCTAGTCTCTATCTAGATCCCGAGCCCTCATCAGTCCACAATTCTTTCATTGCGGGGCCCAAGACTTAATCTTTTCTTTGGCCCTTTTGTACACTTGATAAAAGGGTTTCACATGCCCCTTAAATACCTTGTTGTTCATTTTGAGTCTCCAGATCCTCTTCTCTCTAGCGGTAAAAGCTTTGCCTCTCTAGGAGAAAAGAAGAGTGCTCAAATCCAGCGGCATTAGCCAAGACATCCTGAAGTCCCTAAGGATCTCAAACCATACCTCCTACTCTCCTAGGCGAAGGGGCACTGTAATAAAATGTGCACAACCGACTCCCCGTCAACCTTGCATAAGCTGCAAACATTGTTGAAAATGAATCCCTTCATTCTTAGTATGCCAATAGTTGAGATTTTTCCTAATGAGGCTGTCCACATGAAGAACTGGATTATGTGGGGGACCTATGTGTACCAAATGTCCAAGGAATTTGAAAGGGGGGGGGGTGATCTGTCAAAGTGATCCACATAAGATTTCACGGTAAATTGTCCAACGGGACTTGCAGCCCACACCTTCTTGTCCTGCTGGCTTGGCACCAACTCCATGGGATCAAGTTTCTCAAGCAATGTTGCTATATTCCCAACCTCACAGTCAAAAGCCGGCCTTACAAGGATATGATTCTACATTGTTGCACTTTGGATTATCTCCCCACGATTTGAGACCAAAGCTCTTGGATCCGCTGCTAGCAATATACTGAGGGGAACTCCCTACTAATGGTTACCACACCATGAGTCCTCCCAGAATATATGTTCTCTAGCCATCTCCCACTTCTACCCTTAGTCCCTCTTTGGCTCTTTGAAATCATGGAACATCTTCATTATGCCCTTCTAGGGGCGAAGTCCAGAAGGACCTCTAGGCTGCTTTGGATTTTCGTCAAGTTGGACCCCATATTTTGAAGCAATCAATCTTTTCCATGAGCTGTCTTCCTCCACCCTAAACCTCCATATCCACTTACTCAATAGGGCTTTTTTCATGATCTCCACCTTATAGAAGCCCAACCCTCCTTTATGCTTAGGGGAGTAAACCCTTTCCCAAGTGACCAAGTGCTGCCCCCTATCTGCATCTCCCCCCTTCCATAAGAGCTCCCTTTGCATCCTTTCAATCTAATACATGACTTGCCTCGGCTTCACAAAGATGGACATGAAGTAAATCAGGATAGAGGCCCTAGCCGCCTTTATTAAGGTCAACCTTCTCCCTTTTGACAAGTACAAAGCTTTGTATCTTGCTAACTTCTTATGGATCCTATTGTTTACCGGACCCCATGCTTCTTTGGTTTTGAAGGAGGTCTCCAATGGGAGCCCTAAGTAAGGAATAGGCAGTTGCCCAATGCCGCACTCCAAGTCAATTGACAGCAGATCGATGTTGGGTACTTCCCCCACTCCAATTACCAGGCTTTTTGCAATGTTCGCCCTCAGCCTCATCACAGCCTTAAAACAACGAAGAATGCATCTCAAATAATTGATGCAGGAGCATACCATGTCAAAAAGAAGAATTTGGAAGACCATGGCTAGTCTTCCATGGAGTGTCTAGTAGTATAGCATTATTTTTTCTGTTATTTTTCTATTTTAGAAGTTTTAATTAGTGGTTTTACAGGTCCTAAGGCCATTAGAGTCAAGTTAGAAAGTTGGGATTAAATTAGGAGTGTTTTTCGGAAATTTTAAGATTTTTTTGGGTTTTTTTTTTTTTTTTAAAGTTAATCTCATTTTTTATGTTTAGTCAACTGTTTCAAAGGTCAAAACTTACTCTTTTAGCTTGATTTTTAGTATCATTCGATAGATTATTCAATTACCTTTCTAACGAGACCAAGATTCCGCAAATTTGAGGTGATTTGAGAAAATTATGACCAAATTATCAAAGTATCAGAAAAAATGGGAATAGTATTTTGTTTAGAAAGTCTTAAGTTTTAGTAGTTTAGACTTTTATGATATTTTATATTTTGGAAAGTTTAGGAA
>JAOXJP010117854.1:0-13932 GCA_025762735.1 Platanus orientalis | reverse complement strand
ATGCCCTTAATTAATCATTTTAATCCCATATTATATAATAGTTTTTAATTTTTATTATAAAAAATTATCACTTAACACGCATACAATTTTACTTTTTTTTAATATTAAATATTGAATATTATTCTTCTTTTACATCACACTTTAAAGTAAAAATTATTTTAATCTTGTCCGTGCGATTTTGCATGGGTTCATTGGTAGTCATATATTAAAACAGTAGCCTAACGTCTTTTTCTCTCTCATCCACATGGATACTCTAATTTTTTGTTCATAAGTTTACAAAATACCCTTTAATATCCCCTATTTTTTTTCTCTCTATTCTATATATTCTCCTAAAATCTCTCTCCTTCGTAAATTCCTCTCTCATACGTTTTTTTTTTTTTTTGTTGTAATTTTTGAATCTCCAATAAATTACACTTCGTTTCCATATTTGGACGTCTCCTATTACTTGTAGGCGCTATTTAAGGGAAAGATTGTATTTTGTATTTTATTATAAACAATTGTCTTTCCTACTTCGTTCTATCTTGATTGCCTTTCGTATTTTGTTTTCTCCTCTACATTACTATATTTTCCTATTAAAAAAAGATTCTCCAAAGATTTTTTTTTTCTTCCTACGTTTTCCTTTTTCTCTCTCACCTCCATCTTTTGCACGGTTATGTGGAAGGGACAGTATAAATATATATATATTCACTAACACTCTCGTACTTCTGTTTTTTTCAAACCCTTCGTCTTCTATACGCACACAATCTCCATCACCCAAAAAAAAAAAAGTGAACCTTTTATTTATTTATTTATTTATTTATTGTCTCTGTTATGAATTTTGGGCATGAAGATTTATTTAAATTTTTTACTTGTTTGTGCTTCAAAATCAGGATTTCTTCCGTGGAACTGTCCTTTTGCGACTTCTGGGAGAGTAAGAAATCAAAGTACTTATTTTTTTTCTTCTTTCTGAATAGATCCATAAAGAACGGAGAGATGAACCACTATATTAGCATACCTCTTAATATATAGTGTCTAATTTTTGGATTCCATTTATTTTTCCCATTTTTATTTTAGTTTTAAAATTCGATTTGGTTACACCATTGTTTTGAACCATCCTGCTCTCACCGTTCTTCTTATCAGTATATCTATCAACTTTTGTAATTCATCTTTTATCGTTCAAAGTGGTTTTCCACTAACTTTATTGCATATTCTTATCTTTTTATTTGATTTTTTTGGGGTAATGATGTTAACTATGATTCAGATCTACAATGACGATTCTAAGGTTTCTATAATAATTAAAATGTTGTTATGGTTGTTAAATGTCCAATGTTGTCTAGGTGTCCCCCATCCATTTGCCTGCCGCCTCAAGGTGGAAAGCGTGGATGAACAACACCTTCAAAACCTTGGATAAGGCCATGGTGCAAGCTATTGAGGACAATTGCCGAGATTCAAAATATAACTCCCAAGTTTGAGGTATATATTATTAATATTTCCTATTAATATAATGTCATCTTCTTCCATGTCCCTATAAATAGTTGTGGCAGAAATTTTTATTTTATAATTTCATTTTAATGTTTTTAGGGTTATTTTATAAGCATACACCATGTCTTGTTTTTTCCTTTGGTCTTTCATGAACTCATTGCATGTAGCATTTATTTCTTTATTTTAGGCCTTTTTTGGTCCAAATAGTTGAGTGTGGTAATTCCTTTTCCAATTAAGCATACACCAAGTCTTGCTTTCCCTTTGGTCTTACATCAACTCATTGCATGTAGCATTTATTTCAGGCTTTTTTTTTTTTTTTTTGTCCAGATAGTTGATTGTGGTAATTTTGATAAAAACAGGCATAAGAAAGAGGCCCCTTCAAATCATCTCTCTTTTAATAAAATGAAGAGAACCAAAAAAAGATTCTCTCATAGATGCTCTCCCTTCAAAAAATTAATCTTATTAAAATAAGGAAACAATCCTGTAATCAAGGATCATATCTATCAAATGAGATAGCAAATAATTCCTACAATCAAGGAATAAACCGTAATCTCTAATATTTATAAAAGTTTAATAAGTTTGTATGTTGATTTGTTTAATGTTAAATCTTCTTTTCCTCTTCTTTTCCCTCACCATGTTCACCTTCCAATTGTGGCCTTGGTGTGAATATAATCATTGCACTTGCGGCTGTCTACAATTTCCAAACATCACGGGGTATGGATGTGCTGGCTCTATTTGAACCAGCCCCAAGCCTCCAATATGTTCTCCTTTGATATTGTGACATGTATGCCTGTCAATGAGACAACTGAGCCAAGTTTTATCAAGTTTGGCTTAGGTTCATGGGTTTTGTTTTGGGGTCAGGCTAGACTTGCTGAAGCTTAGCACAACACATTTCAGTTATATATAATTCGTTTTATTTTACCCATGACTTGGTTTTGAGGCTTGAAACATTGAAATAGAGTTTAATCTGCTTTCAATCTTAGTTTATGTTTATGTTACGAGGAAATGTTTTATCCCATCTCTCCCTTCTTGCTGAAATCCTAGACGAGCTTGGGACAGACACTGCAGTACATATGGTGTGGCTATTTTTTTGATTTTATATGAAATGTGTCATTCTATAGAAGTCTTGATCTAACCAGAAGTCGTTAGATAAACCTATGAGTTTTGAATCCTCGTCATAAGCTTTTTTTTATTCTTCCTTTTCCTATTGATTAGAAGCATCCAGCAGTGCCACACCAGTAGAAAGCGTTAAGCTATTAAGCTAAGCTGTTGTTGGGGAACTTGGTAAAAGTGATTTGCCGCTTCCGCCTCTCTAGGCTTCACAATAGCTCCCTCTCATCTTTGTCATTTTTGCTAACCATTTTTCCTATAAATTTTATATGTGGAAAATTTAGTCCAAAGGGTCCTTAGATAGACTTGAACTTAGAAATGGATGGATCCTTTTTGGGTTTTAAAATTTGTGAATGTTATGCCAATTGGATTTTCTCATATGCATTAAAGGTTCTCATTGAGCTCACCAATTTGTTTGTTGGTGTGATTTAATTAAGCATCCAAATGTGTCTTTCTCTTACCATTAATCAATCTGTAAATGATGATGCATGGATATAACAAGGCTTAATTCAGTCTTTAATGATAATTAATTGTTATGGAAATGGATTGCATAAGAACAAGGAATTAGGTACATGGAAAAAAAATTCATTTGTAGGTTAAGATGGATGTTAAGAAATATCAAACCAACAAGTGAATTAATGAGTATACAATGTCCAGCCTTGTGTTGCTATCAATGACATTGCTCTCAAGCCCCAGTTTGATAACAAAACCGATCAATATACTTACCAATTTCCAAACATCCCAAATTAGCACGAATTAAGATAGCACCCACAATAGTCACAGAATCAGACTTAACCTAGCTGAACCCATTTCACTCAACATTTGAAGAGCCTTATATGCATTCATCATTTACATGTAAACCATAATCAAAGCATTCCAAACGACTAAATCTCTCACTCATGCTCTAAAACAAATAATTTGCAAAACCCAATTCTCCAACTTTTGTGTGCATCATAATCATATAATTTCTCACAATGGCATCAAAGTCATCAAGTTTGCCACACGATGTTCACCGAAATCATGCTCAATTTATGTGGGCAAGTTTCAACAATCTTGCTTAATGTAGCACATATCAATATATATTAAAAAAAAAAAGCAACCCTAACTACATAATTCAGATGGGTTCGGATTTGCATGTTCTTTTTTTGTTTATTCTGTTTTTTTTTTTTGTTCAATTTAATTGGCTCTTAAATAACACACACACACACACACACATATATATTTATATATAAATGCATCTCTAACTATATAGCCCGTGCAAACTCGCACGGGTTCATTGGTAGTTTGATTATCCAATTAGAAACCAACTTAAAATAAAAAAGCATGAGAACGTGGATGAGAAAATTTAGGAGAGAAGAAATAGGAAATTGGAAACATAAGTAGACACTTATTAATTTCATAAAAGTAAATTAAATTTGCTAGGGTTGTCTACATAGGTAACCCATTATTTTAGTATACATAGGTATGAAATGCCCAAAAAACGAAACATTATGGATTGGGCATATTTGGTTGGACTGACTTGCTGAACCTAAATGGTCCATTGATGTCATTTGGTGCCATAAATAAGTGTGATCTATGTTAAAATAAGTAAAATTTGTGAGATGAGATTTTATGCATTGCCCCTATCCTCTACTAACCTTTGTCGAGGTCAAGAGGGTGGAAACATCAGTACCGAAAATGATTTACACTTTTTGGGGGCATGTGTAAATCACTTCTGGCGCTGATGTGCCCACCCCCTTGACCTCGATAGAGGTTAGCAGAGGATAAGGAAGCGTAGAAAATCCTCATAAAAAAATTGTATATAAACATACAAATGAACTACAAAATCTTTAGTTTTCATTGTGAAGTTGATGTTGTGCGAGTGTAGGGGATGAATCTCACCAACATATTGAAAACAACTTTCCACGAACCTTTTGATTTTCGAAACTAAAAATACCAAGAATATGGACTTGTTGATTCCTTTCAAATGAAAAAATACCAATAATTCAGGGTAAAGAACAAATTTCAATAACTGAAAACTTAATTCAATAATTCATTGATAATTAATGTTTCATTACATTGTTGCTTATTTATAAGCCAAAGACAAAAAAAAAAAAAAAAACCCTACACAAATCCAAAGAAATTTGTCCAAAAAATCGTATAAAAATATTTCAATTTCATGTAGAATCTTTGGACGCGATTTTCTCCTTGAAATGATAGAATTTGGAAACCCTCCATGAAATAACAATTATATCCCTTGAAATCTTTTTTTCAACACATCAAGAATCCTATAAATCAGACATATGTGCGAAAAGTTATGCCTTTCGGAAGCAACACTGCATAGAACCTTCCAAATTCTGAATTTATACGAATTTCTCCTTTTGAACCCAAATAACATCATAATCTTCTAAAAACATTTTCTTACTAAAAACTAGCACTTAACAAATAAAACATTTCATAATAAAACCCAAAATAATTTATTTTTAAATATAAAAAACCTTATTAGTTGTTGTTTTTTCACCTTTATTTTTCTCTAAAAAATATCTCACCCTGAAATCATGTACTGCTACATGTCGCATTGCATCATTCTCCCTATGTTGGAAAGAATTTGTTCTCGAATTCGATACACCTTCATCAAAATGATCAGTACAATGCTTAACACTAACCCCATCAAGTGTTCAAAGGTGCATTCAAATTCTTTCAATCTTGAACTCTTGGATTTCACCTTCATTTGTATTACCACAAAATTTTCTAATGTCTCTTCTTGAACAATTAATTCAATCCCGTAGGAATCACCTTACAAATAATATATGCTTGGAAAGATCTATGAGTCTACTTTCCAATACGACAAACGATGAATGAATTGAAATTTCTTAGAAAAAGTTATGACAATTTTTTCAAAAAATGTCTATGTCGTCTGGTATGTATGAATTAGTAGATTTTGAGGTAACTTTAAAAATACACCAATAAATATGTATAACGAATTAGAGCAAGCCTTGTGGATTTAGAAATATTTTGAAGTCTAGTTTTCAATAAAAAAACGATGAATAAATCTGAGTTTTGTAGAGAAAGTTATGACCATTTTTTCATTTGATGTCTGTGCTGGAAAAATTCTGATGGGATGACGCCATCAAAAAGGAAAATTTCATACAATCATGATTTTTACAAAATTTTAAGGTCTTTTTCATTAGAGACCTACTTAAACACGAAATTAAAAAGTAGGATTGTTATTTAGGCTTATAAAAATATAGAGACTTATAAGAAATATGATCTTTTAAAGAAATTTTGCAAGAATAGGGATTTTGAAGAGAAAGAAAGAGACAAAACTAGGTTTTGCAAAGATTTAGGGGTTTTTCTGAAGAACAAAGCTTTGAAGGAATTTTGCATCAATAAAGAGGTAGGGGACATTAAACTAATTTTGTTTTTAATAGCCATAGGTTCCTAGAACCAATCCAAACTTGTTTTGTAAATATTATTATAGTTTTTTAATGGATTTCCTACCGTTCTTCACTAGTTTTGAAAGAAAATAAATTGTTTGTAAATTCTAAAGTTCTTATTGTTTAGATTCATATTTTACATGTTAATGATTGATTTGCTACAAGTTGTAATCCAATTTAAAGTTCTAAATTCAATAATTTTAAAGAGATATTTTTATGTTTTAAAGAGCATAGGTACTTTTAGTTCTAAGAATTGTAGGATTATAGAGACCATTCTCTTAATTTGAAAAGAACTATATATGTTATATGATTGATCGACGATCTGAACATTTTATGTTCTTCATGATTATAGTACAAATCTGATTGTTTCATAGTTCTGTGTTTAGGAGGATCAAGCATCTATGGTTGCAAGTGCTATAAATTTGCTTATATTTTGATATGAATTGTTATATGTTTTGTACTGCTATTATAATTATTGACTATTTTCTGTTATAGTATTGTTATAAATCACCATTTGTCATCAAGGGAGATGAAAAATGATACTCATCACACCTGGTTTATGGTGTGAACTGCATTAAACTTTTCTCACCGGAGGTTAAATGGTGTGGGTGTCCTTCTCACCAGAGACTAAATGGTGTGACTGAACCATTTTCATCTGGGTTTAAATGGTGTAACTAGCCCTTTTCACCGGGGATTAAATGGTGCAATTGTTATTTGTATTGACTTATAAAATTGTTATTTGTATTGGCTAATGGAACTGTTATCTGTATTGGCTTATGTATCCATTTTACACGTCTTATTTAGTTCAGTTATATGCACTTGTTTTATTCTATTTAGACTGTCTATATGTATATGTCTTTTAATGTTTTCAGTTCAGTATATGTTTTTATATGTCAACTGTTCAGTTTTGTATATTATTAAAAAGTATGCAACTATTTGTTTCGTTTTGATCGTGTTAAGTCTTGATTCAGTATTCTTTAGTTTATTGTTACCCGCTAAGTTTGTCAAGCTCACCCAAAATTTGGCACCACAGATGATGAGAAGATAACTACATAGAGATGCTGGCAGGTAAGATTAGATATATGCTATGAGACATTGAGACATTACTTTATTTTATTTCAGTTCAGTATTTTATTTTAGTTTATTTGCAAAGAATGTAAGAAGTTAGTGGATTTTGGTGTATGCTTGATATTTAATTTTTAGATGATGATTTAATTTATGTCAGACTATTAGTTTATGTGAATGGGAATGCTGGGACATTATTATGGATTATTTTCAAGTTTATGGAATTATGAAAATTTATTACAAGTTGATTATGGGTTATTGATGGTTATGATTTATGATATGTAATTCCGATGTATATGAATGAAAAGAACGAGCAAAAAATTTATATGGAATTTACAAATTATGAATGAATGAATGAATGTTTAATGTCATATGCTGAAATTCATGGCCCTTCTTGTAACACTCTGCATTTCACTTAAAGGGTAAAAATATAATTTTATCTTTACAAGGGTAAAAGTGTCATTTATCATGTTTAGACATACCAAGAATGGTTTAGGAACCCATTGGACTAAGTTAGAAGTGTAAAACCCGAGTTGGGCCTTAAACCTGTCAAGTTTGAAAGTTGTCACATCCTTGCATTTAGGGTACCTTTGTGGGACCATTGACACAAATATAAAAATAATTGGAGGTCATGTCATACCTTGATGGAAATATCTAGGAGTCTACTTTCATTAAAATAAACGGCATGCAATTATGAACTTCCTAGAAGAAGTTATGCCGATTCTTCCACTAAGTGTCTGTGCTAACAGACTTGTGTATTTGGTATAAATTTTCGGGCCCACTAACACCAATCTCGAGGGATTTAGAATCTGAGCCATACCCTGTTGGAAAGATCTTGAAGTCTAGTTTCCAACCTAACAAATGACACTGAATTCTTATTTTTCTACAGAAATTTATGGCCAATCTCCTGCAGGTCATTTTTCCTTTAAAAAAAATCTGGGGATTTCGGGGGTGTGTAGGCCGGTCGCCGGCGGGGTGACGCGGTCGACCGCCGAGGGGTAGCGGGGTCAACCGCTAACACCCAAAAATAAAAATTAAGTTGGAGATTTCACCCCTAACACGATTGAGACCTTTCTAAAAGATTAGGCTCGAACCCAAAATGGTATTTAACCCATTTTTACACCAAAATAGAGTTAGAATATACCTAAGAAATGAAGGGTTAGAAAGGTTAGAGAGCTTAGGAAAAGAAGGGGGTTTCTTCCCCAATTGGGTAAGTTTCACATTCAACTATGGAAAATTTGGTAGGATAGCTTAACTTATTCATAGATCTTCCTAGTTTCATCATTTTAATGTTAATTCTATATCATTTTACAGAAGATAAAGGGAAATGAAAGGAGGTTTTTCTTCAAGATTTCCTTGAAAAGTAGAAGAAGATGATTATAGTAAGTAGTTATACAAAACTTACTCCATTTTTGTATGTTTTAGGTTCTTAGAAGTTTTGTAATGGTGAAATCTTGATTCTGTGCATGTTTTCTCATATGTTTGTGAAGCCCTTTATTAGGACCTTAGAAGCTCCAACTCTTTTTATGATTTGTGATGAGATTTTGTCATATTATGCTAGAATCTTAGAAATTCCTAATATAATTTGTAAAGAAAAGTAGTTTTACATTATATATATTCCATTAAGATATTGGATTTCATGAGTTTTAGAAATATGCAAGTTGAGGATCTATGAATTTATAACTTCCATGATAGTTATTAATGCATGCAAAGCTTGATATCCCATGAAAAGCATGAATACTTGGATTGAAGTTGAACATCTTTTAATATATTATTATAAGAATGAAGAAATTAATTTGGTTACATACGTAGAAATTGATTATGATGCATCTTGACTCTTACTAAAATAGAAATAGTTAATGACAACATATAAATTACTTAGGTATTGTTATGGAATGATCCAAATGAGTTATAAGATAGGTTTACGAATGCTTTGTAAGCATGTGTAATATGATTATTGTTGAAAAGATCACTTGGGCTAAGTGTATTGATTATATAGTGTTTAGAAGTATAATACCATGCAAAATTCTATAAATTCTTGTTAGATAAGTTGGATAAGTTAGAGATTGATTTAATGGTATTGCACATGCTTATAATCATGTTAGTAAATATATGGTATAAAGTTGAATACTTTTTTATGATACTAGTGAATGCCTATAGTGATAAACTTCTTCTCTATTACTAAGTTAATGAATGTAACATGTGAATAATATATGTTCTTGTGTTATGGTCCAAGAATGCTCATGTACTGATATGATTAAATAAGTTGGTAATAAATCAAAGAGAAGCGAAATAGATAAAGAATTAAAGAAACATAAAATGAGATAAGTAAGAATGTTAAGATGAAAAGGTTCCATTATTGGGAAGGAGTAAAGAATTAAGTAAGATAAATGTCCTAAGTATGATGACCCTCCCATTGAGATAATAATGCAATGGTATGATGACCCTTCCATTTAGGGTAATAATACAATGGTATAATGGTCCTCCCATTGGGGTAAGAATGTAATGGTATGATAGTCCTCTCATTGGGGTTAGAATGCAATAGTATGACGGCCCTCTCATTTGGGGTAATAATACAATGGTATGATGGCCCTCCCATTGGGGTAAGCATACAATGGTATGATGACCCTCCCATTGGGGTATAAGTAATGGTATGATGACGTCCCTCATGATTAGGGATAATATGATATGTCAAATGTAAGTAAGTGAAAGTAAAGTGTAAAATAAGTGAAAGAAAAATTAAAAAAAGTGTAAGATGGTAAAAAGTAAGTGTAAGAAAGTGATACCAAGTAAATGTGAGTAAGTGTAAATGACCTTAAAGGTCTCATTAATGACAATGAAACTATATTAAGAAAGAAAGAAAGAAATGCTCATAAGATACATAAACATGAAAAAAACCATTATAAGAATAATGAAAATGTTCACAAGAAGGAAAAAATGTTAAGGATAGAAGAACATTATATAAGTTTAAAAGCAAAGTTATAAGTCATATAAAAGGAGAAAAATATCAAAACAAGAAAATGGAAACATTTAAGTTTCATAAGAAGAAAAAGTTCATAAGTTATATAAGAAATAAAATTTAATGAAAGGAAAAGAAAGTGCATAAACTATTAATGAGAATACAAGTTTTAAATATCAGTAAGTAAAGAAGATGTTAAGAAACAAGTAAAAGCTCATAACTTTTGAAAGAATATAAGTTCTCAAACTATATAAGAAAAGAATGAAAATGTATGATGGCACTTCCATTGAGATACAAGTTAATGCTATGAAGATCAATGAAAAATATTAAATGACTAATGAAAAGTGATAAGTAAATATTAAGACAATGACAATGAAAGCTGATAAGTAATAAGTGAAGACATAATGAATGATAAGTAACAAGTAAAAATGTGAATGATTAAGTATTAAGATAATGATATATTTATTGAATATAGAAGTACAATTTCATATGTCTTATTATACAAATGTATTATTATGATTGTTAATTACTCAAGAATGACGTGTGCTTTGTTTGACGTAATTTGAATATGCATACCCATATTAGAAAAGTATAGTCTGTGTTTGAGAAATGAATAGAATTACCCATTGAAAAATACATTAGGTATCTTTACTATGGATGAACTATGAAATATTTATCATGTGATGGTGAACACATATTGTCATGTATATTGCCAATTATAGATATGAAAAGAATGCCATGTATAAATAAAATCATACATATTGCTATATGTAACTATGAGAAAAATGTCATCTACAGGTAAAATCATGTATATTGTCATATGTAGATGTTAGAGGAATGCCATAAATAAAAAGAAGCATGTGTATTGCAGTGCCTAGTCCCTACATGAAGAATCATGATTATGAATGTTTAAATCTTGTGATGACTAGTAGATGATATATGTATTGTAGTGCCTAGTCCCTATATGAAGAATCATGGTATTTTGTATTGAAATATTTGTGTTTTACCCGTCCGATTTCCGTAGTAGGTTTTGTATACCTACTTACGAGCTGTAAGTATCTTGAGGTCGAGAGGAATGCATACAACGAATGTTTTTCTTTCCAATTAGTTATAGTTCTCTCTAGACTCTATATTTTATATTAGACCTCCATTTTGGAATGTATTAAAATTAAAATTTGACTTTTGAGACTTATAGTTTTATATTTGAGTTGTATTGATGGGAGATTATGACATGATGGTTAGTTTATACATATATTATGGTTTATTTCTGCTGCACCCTTAAGATTATGGTTAGATGTGATAGTTTATGATTCCGCTGCTTATGTTGTTTTAAGGTTAAGGTCAAATATTCCATGAAGATCACAGGTTCAAGTAAAAGACTTAAATTTATAGCCAATTTTGTATGGATCCAGTTTAGTAGCGGCTCAATTTCACACTTAAATAAGGTAGTGAATTTTGGGGTCATTACACAACCTCTCTAAAATGTGAACAAACTTTCTCAACATATGCTAATGAATTTTCTTGCAAAGAACCTCACTCCAAGTTGAGGAAAAACGATTACTTGATGATACGTCATTGCTTAAGATGTATCTTAGGGTTTCATTAGAACCCCTATTTATAGATGGGTGAGAAATCTCGCACAGAATCCCTTCATAACGGTTAAAAATAATAACCATAAAGTTAGAAAAAATTCTAAATCTAGCACTGGTGACTCTGGTGACCTTTCTTGGTGACTGATTAAGCCTAGTGAGCAATCACCAAGATCGTCATTGTTAGTAGCCTAGGCATTTGCTTGTCTTGTAGCCATGGGAAGCCTGACTTTTTGTTACAAATGTTTCCACAGATGGTGCCAAACTGTGGATGCAAATTTTCAGTTCACAGTCAATGAGCTCAAACCACTTGTCTTAGTGTAATTGAGATGGGCTAAACATGGTAATTGGCTAAGATTGCAATTCTCTTTTGTTGAGTTTCACACTAGTGTGGTGCCTGCCAACGGACCTTTAATGGTAAAGTTAGTAAATCAAGGCAAGAATATGATGGTAGGAGTTTTTCATGGGAGATTTTCTCTTACTTGGTGAATAAGGGTTAGCCTTCTTTTAAAGAGTTGTTTTTCTCTTTATTCACGTTTTCATGGGATTCCTATCTTAGCCATTTTGATCTTTCTCCTACTCATGGGGGGATCTTGAGCTGATCCAATTAACTACCTTGATCTTCCCTTGACTTATCTCCTTGGTGGACTTACAGATAGACTTCCCAAGGTAAATTTTGAAAATGAATTTTGTTAGGATAGATATTTGGCCTAAAAATCAAGTTTTGATACGTCTTTGAATAAGAATTATCTTATGTTGATGTATTTAATGTTTCTAGAAGGTGATGAAGACTTTAGTTTGGGATGAACTTGAATCAGATCTGGTTCATTTTGGGTTAACCTGATTCAGTACTACCACGTGTCTCCTTGAGGCTAGTGGGTAAAATTTTTCCACTATAGGAAGCTTCACTATCTTTGGAAGAATAGAAGAGTTCTCTTTCAATCTCTCATAAACCACACATTTTCTACTATTCTTTAAAGCTTAATTTAACCATAAACAAATGTAACACCCTGCATATGCATCACTAATGAAAATATAAAAAATTGGTATGCATGTTAAATTGACCTGACCTGAAGACCTTAGGGACCTTAGAGGATCGTTGAAAGCCTTGGGTGCATACACAATGGGCATTGAAAATCATGAGAAACCTTAGAGAAAATGAGTTTGAACCAATACACTGACTGGGCCACCTTGAGTGCTCGTGAACAGTCATGTTGTGGTATCTCGAGCATTCGCGGGTAGATGCGAGCAGTTGCGACCATTTTTTAGAAACCCAAATTTGGATTCTACTTAGGACGAGCACTCGCACCACCACGCGAGGGCTCATAGAAGGTGATCTCGAGTGCTCACGACATCCCACAAGGGCTCATGAGGAGGTCTTGAGCACTCCCTAGTCGGAGCAAAAGGTCACGGTTCCCAGATTCTGAAAAATAAAAATGCTATTTCTCCCATTTCACATAGTTTCATACAATGACGTGTGACTATACCTATTTTACATCTAATTGGGTTAGAAACACCCAAGTTAAAGAAGAGAATAGAGGTGAGCAAGAATTGAGAGGAAAAATGGAGGGAAAGAGCTCACCCAAGCAAGGTAAGCTCCATCCTATTTAAATATAGGGTTATTTGGTTAGAATTTAGAGAATTCAACTTTGGATTCATTTTCTAGAGTATTTTATCATTGGATTAATATGAAATGTACAAAGATTGAGGATTGAAGCTTGTTGAAACTTTGATAAATTTGAAGAAAAAGTGGAATGAAAGTATTCTTGCAAACTAATGTCATTTCTTTCTTTGTTTCCTTTAAATTTTTATAAATTGATGGTGAATTCCACTATTGGAATTTTTTTATTTAGAAATCATGAGAGCTTTACTCTAATTTGATGATCCTACGATTGTAAGTGGATTCCCATATGAGTTGGGCAATATTTTCATCACCTTTGATAATTTTTTTTAATGAGTTTATGTCTATCTATTGGAATCTCATGTGAATTACCATGAAAACTGAATCTAAGTGTGTTTTGATCTCACGATTCTTTCTATTGATAGATCCATGAAGTTTTTCTTTAAAATCCACATGTTATATATGTAATTAACATGGATCTAAGCTTGAATTAATAAAAATTCTTATGAAATTAACTACTATGGAATATAATATGATTGATCTAAGTGAATCTTGTTGAAATGTCATAAGAAAATGTGAATTCTCTTGTACTAACATAAAATTGAGCATGAGAAAATGAATTTGAATGCAACTAAGTATGATTGAAACTTTGATTCCACATGCGGACTATGGTATATAAACCAATGATTGATAATTTCGAGTCCTTTGGAC
>JAOXJP010117843.1:0-13932 GCA_025762735.1 Platanus orientalis | reverse complement strand
AATTAATATTTGAAAGATTGAGAACTTGGATATGAATAAGATTTAGATTCCTTCCACTATATTGATGTGAGATTAGATATATAATTTCAATGCAATAACAATATGAGAAAAGCTTTCGTAAATGCATAATAATTATGTAAGAAAAGTGAGAAAATTTACAAGGCCTTATAATAATATTCTACTGCGAAGGGTCTTGAACATGTGTAAGTCAAAAGAGTGTTATGTAAATTAACACCCCGAAGTCTCTTCTAAGGATGGGATTTCAGAGCATTATATCCTATGAGGGCATTGTATGCCGTGTCTACATCGATGACAAAGAAAGACGTCCAATCTTCAATATGCCCAAACCTGGTCTTGACTTGATAAAACCAAGAGGACATTGCTCATTTTGATTGAAGCCCTGGATGACAAGACTAATATGTCATAATCGAGAAAGTTCAATGCCTAGATATGCCAACATTTTAGCTGAAAGTATGTGTTAGGTATTTTGTATTGTCAATGTCCATCCCAAAACATGTATGTACATTTAACATGGTCATGTAGTAGGACTTTGAATGTACTTTATATCTTTATGTAAGTCTAAGTCTAGAGTTTGAGAAAGTGTCAAGAAAGTGGATTCAAAAGCCAGGATGACCACAAGCCAAAGGGACTCAAAGCATGTGTTGAATGATGAAAAGTATCAAGAGAAAACTGCCTCAAGAAAGCCAGTTGTTGGATTCAAAGGTAAATTGATAAAGGTTGGTAAGTTGGGTATAAAGGATAAATCTTAAAGACAAAATACACTTAAAATGAAATGTTAAACATAGACTTGAACCTAAGGGACAAAGGTCTAGAGTATGAACCTATGGGTCAATGGACTTAGAATGGACCTATCCAAATCCTACAGAAGACCCAAAAAGGTTTGGATAAATTATGAACCAAAATTGACAAAAAAAAATAAGTGAAATAAAAATGTGCTAAAAAAGAAAAATGGCCATAACTTTTGATCCAAATATCTTCTCAGGGCCCGCAAGTACTCAAAATGAGCGGCTCAATAAGTCCTTTTTGAAAATAGAAAGATCTCATTCGAGATATTCATAATGTCTATTTTTTGACTAGTTTAATAGATCCGTTGGAGGATCTATTTGGTTAGTTTTTAAATCTATGAATAAGGGAATAAGCCCCATTGGTTAGTACAACTTTTATGCATGAACCCATAGTCAAATCTTTATGAAAGAGAGCCAAAAGAGTGAGCCAATAACCCTATGAGTTAAACCTTTGTTGGCCCATGACCTTAAGACTTTGTCTTCATAGTTAAACCTATTCAAGGTCACTTGTAAGCTTCCCAAGCATCTTTAATTAAACCTTTTGGGAGCAAGGAAGAGGGTGATATTATAGTAAAACTAGCTTACATAAGAGGCAACCTGAAGGAAGAAGTTCTACACTTTAGCAACATGTTTGTACCCTTCATCAGAGTCACTGGAGGTGGATTTTCTTCTCACTTACCGGGGCCAAGTGAACCTTAGTCCATCCGAGTCACTAGACAGTGCGTTCCCATCAGAATCACTAGGAGCGCACTTATAAGGGAGTGGATTCTCTAAAACTTGTAAGTAAATCCTCAGGTTTATTAATTTTACTGTAATAATTTAGGAGAACTATTAATATAAATTAAATAGGCTCAGAGGAGCCAGTTGAAGAGTGGGTGTAGGCCTAGAGTGCCGAATCACTATAAATTCTTGGTGTTGTGAATTGGTTGTATTTTATCTCTATTTGTGTTTATATTTATTTTGATTATGCAAAGTAGCCCAACACACTAAGTGACTCTAACTAAGGTTAGTATAAAATAATTAATCAAGCAACCTTAGGGAACTTATCAGCCCTGCTCCCACTCTGCTATAGGTAACACTGTAGTGCATGATGGAGCCTCATGGTCAATGATAAGTTTATAGAAAGTTGATTTACTAATTAAAAGAATTCCATTGCACATTAAGATAAAAGTAAGTAAATCAAAAAGATGGTTAAATAATATTTAAAATAAGTATAAGGATCCTATTCACACCCTCTAGGATCTTTGGATCAGACCATTTTGGGAATTTTAGTATGTTGACTATAGAAACACCATTGATCATTACCCTAGATACTGGTTGATCGTTAATACAACCAGTGATAAACAAAGGCCTGTTATGGTGAGGATCATCCAAATATCTGTTGGTGTCCTCAAAGGTGACCGTTGGCATACAAAGGCCTTCTTGTGTTGTTGTTTGCCAAGAAGCTCTTGCTATTTCATCGTTCTTGGGGAACTCATCTAGGTTAGTAAGTACATATACTAAGCAGTTCCTGAGTTCCAGTGACATGCAAAGTCCATCATACACACTGAGAAGGGCCGGTATTTTCTTTAAATGTACCAAGACATTATAGGGTGTTGTACCCTCAGTCTTCTTTATGGTCTTGTTATGCTTGCTCTCAATAGCAACCATCTTCATTACATTGGCTTGTTGATTGGTTGTAGGACCACAGGGAGGTATTTGCTTCCCTGACCTTAACTTGACCTGGTAAGCTTGTTGCCTATGTGGTTGTGCCCCTAAGATTGGGTGTGTAACCGTTAGTCTAGTAACATTACATGCTTCCACTTGTTAGTCCTTGAAGAATTCAGTATCTGAGAATTCTTCGGAAGCTGTGACGAAGGTCTTAGCATCATCTTCCAAATTTTTAGAATCTAAGATGAATGCTGGCAACTCCTAGAGAAAGGCATACCCGTTGTCAACCGTCTAAGGGTCTAGGACTTCTTGATCGGCCATAGTCGAGGTGTCAATGCATTCCATGTTAACATCCCATTGATCCTGTGGTAGGAATTGTATTACACCCCATAGGTAATATGGGTCATGCTTGTATGCCTTTTGTCACCTATAGAAGTGCTCAATAAGAATTGGCCATGAAAAGAGATGGAAGGTTGGCAAGGTAAAGTACCAATCAAAATCTTTTTCGACTAATGATAAGGGAAATAGCTAAAAGAGTAGATGATGTGCCATTATGGAAAGCCCACTCTCCTATATAAACCGCATTGTTTGATGATGTGGATCACCATTTCCTGTGTACAAGGTGAAGTTTGGGAGCTGATGTGCATCCAGGAATGGAGTAAGATATATCTCGTTCTTGATAGGTTGACATGTGTCACCAAAGCGCCTTAAGCCAAGTACCTGAGCAATAATTTGATCTAGAGAGCCCATAAGTCCTTCATATGTCAACTGTTGTTATGGATACCGCAAAGGATCACCATGCCACTTATCATATGCTTCCATTCCATATCACATGTGTTCATAAATGAACATTTCAATCATCATGACCTGTGTATATATGGAATTGGGAGGTAGGTCCATATACCAGTCCAAGGCAGCTTGATCCAGAGAAAGTGGAAACATACGTAGCAGTAGAGCATCATTATGCATCACTTCTCGACATGCTATCATGTACCTGAATAGATGTCTGTGTAGGCAATCGAACATTCCTAAGGTGAAAATGTTGAACTATGGGATCGTATAGCCAAGAAGGAATGGTTCCCTATAGACCAATTGTATGCATGGGAAAGACTGATATCGAAACCTTCTAAGCATGTGCTCGAAGAAAGGACGTCTTTCTAGAAGTATTGGCAAATGAACTAAGGGTGGGGCCGAGGAGGAAAGACATGTATGGGTTATTTTAGACCATAGGAGTTCTTGCCTAACCTGTAAATGGTTTCACCGATGTGGATGACCTTCTCATTACCCCGATCATGATAAGTGATAGTGTTGTTGTGGTTGATGTTTATCTAAGATGTCTAGTATGGCCCTATATGTCAACCCCGAGGGGTAATTTGTCTACCAGAAGCCATATTGCATGTGACCACAAGATCTGAAGAATTATCACTATCCGAGACATAACCAATCAATTCCTTTGGCATAAACTTCTCCAATGAGACTGAGAATCATCCAGGCTGCTCTAACAAATCATTAGAATGTAGAACCGGCTTATCTATCTTAGCCTTTGGTTTCTTTCATTTTTTCTTGATGACTCCTTTAAGTTATAATGGTCATCATCTGGGACGCTTGAGCATGTTATGGTGAGTGTGGTTGGAAGTTACTTTCTCAGACTGAAGTCACTTTTTACAAGCAATTTTCCCTTAAAAATTTGTCTAATCTTCCTCATCATCGGAACTTAATGGAGACAACTCTTGGTTCTAAGCCTGATTTTCCTCATTATTGAAGACAAAATTTATTGAAGTAGACTGTTTTAAATCTGCATCAAGCTCTACTTTTCCTTTATCGAGTAGGTCTTAAAGCTTGTCCTTAAACACAAAACACTCATGAAGGGTATGCCCCAGCAAATGATGGTACTGGCAGTACTAAGGGTCATTGGTCTTATAAACCTCTACTAGCCTTTTAGGTTTAGGAAGGATTATGTCCCCTGAGCCTATGGCCTGCTTGAATTGTCTTTCAAGATCATCTAGGTGGAATGTGTATGTGCATTCCTGCCGCTCCATCATGGATGGTCTCTTGGCAGTTGTCCCTTGTCCTGGCTGAGGTCTCGTGGCTACTACAATAGGCTGCTTGACAAGAAGTTTGGTAGGTGGCTTCTTAGTGCTACCATAGAAGATTACATCTTATTGGCATCCGCTTTGCCTTTCCTTTCTTTTTTATGCTCTATAAGCCTTTTCTCTAGGTTATAGTCCTTAGAGTTCAAATCATCAAATCCAGAAAAGGATTGAGGGGTAAGGTGGAGAGAAAGATCACATGACATATTGTGCAGACACATGTCAATAAGATCCTTGGTTGGGAATACATGTTCGCATGAGTATGTAAGTTGTTTCTATCTATTGATGAAGTCCACCACGGACTCGTTATCCCTCTGTTTAGCATTGGCCATCTCATGTACTTTGACTGGTCTATATGCACTCCAGAACTACTAGATGGATGCCTACTTTATGGATTCCTAATCTGGAATTGAACAAGGTATAAGGTTTGAATACTAGGTGAAGGCGGCTCCATCCAAAGATTGAACGAATAGTTTCAATAGTAGATCACTATGTTGTGTGATAGAATCGCACTGTGATTTGAACTGAGTGATGTGTTGCCAAGGACAAGTGGACCCATTAAACATGTTGAAATGAGGTTACACATATTTGGTGGAAATGTTACCATGTCCACATGCGGTGGATAAGGCTTTCCAGCAAAATATCCCTTCATAGACCCCTGTTCTTTGTATTCTTTTAGCATGTCTGCCATCATAACGGCATGGCATTAGGATTCATAGCAGGTGCAGTAGACTGCATATATGTCCCTTGAGGAGGCATAGAGGGGTTATATGCGTAACCGTCCTAGCCATACGTCCATTATGGAGAAGGTCCTTGCAAGGGAGGTTCAGATAGATAATATGCCTGTTGAAAATGACCATGTGGGAATGCCCCTTGCTATGGATATAGCGATGGATACCGTTGTGGGATAGATGTACTTAGAATAGTTCCAAAAGATAGGGCCACCTCCAGCATTGAAGCTGAGATATAGTCCAGTGTATACTGAGGGTATACCCCCGGTCCTGAATTTTGAATAGCTGGTATAAAGGATTCTACAGGCGGTGGCCTTGGATTAGAAGGAGCCACCCCCTGCCCTAATGTTGTATGTTGAGCTAACAATGCTTCCATATTGGCTCTTAGCTCAGCTACAACAGCTTCCTATGTCGCTCATAATTTAGCCATGGAAATCTCTTAGTTGGCTATGATTCTATCTCGTTCCTTTAATTGGGATTTCAAACTCTTTACACTTGGTTCATCATCAAAATTAGTGACATATTCCCTGATGTGAACATCCTCCTGTTGGTTAATAGGAGGTGGAGGTGGAGTGTTTCTCTGGCTGGTGTCTACTACTTCTAGTGCTTGTGACATAGAGGTAGTATTAACCATGGCAGCTAGCCTAATTATTGTGCAAACATTGGTTACCATCGAAGATCTCATGAGAGATTATTGCGATGGAGTCCCATAGACTGGAAATTCCCTAGCAGAATCTCTAGGTATCCTGAAATTGGGTGCTAGTTGAATTCTAGTCATCATGCCGGCAACGTTGATAATGCGCAGGCGTGACCCAGAAGAGCTTGGGGTGTTAACAAAAGCCTCTTTTTGTGTTCCAGTGGTCATAATCGATGCCTAAGATTGCTTTTTGGGCTCAAATATATTTCATTTGGCCACATAAGGAGTATAGCCTATGCTCCCTTCAGTATAGAAGGGTAAAGATAGGTCAAACCTCTATAAATGTGACCATGGTGGTAGTGCATTAATGGGAATACCCCTAGTCCCTTACTGACTAAAGACTGCTTTGCAGATTTTAGCCATTTTCCTTTGTGCAACATTCATTTTCCACTTTTGTTCAGAAGACAAAGTCCTTTTTTTCTTTTTAGATGTTCCATTGTCCTCATGTTTCTTCAAGGGTTCAAACTTGGTTAGGAGCATCGAATCCCTGAACTCTATGCTAGCCTAAGTTTGGCGTTGTTTGTACGATGCATAGAGAGTTCGGGTAGTGATAATGCTAATTTCTTGCTCCTTTTTAAATATTGTTTCCACAATTGTACATGTCTTTTTAGGTTTCATCTTTTTATTATGTGTATTTTTATAAGTCTAGGTTTTGGGTCCTTTCTATTCTTTTTATCTTTCTTGTCTTCCATTAGTGTGAGATTTCTCGTCAACGTAACATGGACTGAAGTTTGTGGCTGGTCTAGGGTTCGTGAATGAGAAGCTTGCGAATGACATAGTCTGTGAATGATCTCTCATCGCGAATGGAGGAGCATGTGAATGTTCTTTGTCCGCAAATGATGAAGTACATGAATGAGGAGTATCAGACTTATTTGCGAATGGCTTAATGCGTGAATATGGTCATTTGCACGGTTGAGGCGTCTTGTACGATTGTTTGATTTTGCCTTTATTCATAGTTTTCACAGTGTGCGAATGGGAGGACAAATCTTCATTCGCTAGGTCTAAACTTGGCGATTGAAATTCTTGTACTTCGTCTCAATCATAATTTTGTGATTTTTCTACACTTTGAATGGCCTTTCCTTGGGAATATGGCCCAGGTTTGACCACCCATTGCAGCTTCAAGTTGCTTGAATCCATTTGGACAGCATAACCCCTTGTTTTAGTAGGCACTAAGATGAATTTGTTGGTGGGTATGAGGGCACTATCCTTAACAGATGTTGACATAACCACAGCAACCTAAGACCGTAGCCTCAACCCTTGTTAACAATAAGGAAACCGTAGCCTCAACCTTGGTTGTCAATAGGGAGACCGTAGCCTCATCCTTATAGGTGGGTGGAGGGGAGACCAAAGCATCAACCCATGTTTTTGGAATTGATGGTGATGCAGCCAAATGGCCTTACAGGGTGCCAAGAAAGAGCTCCATGGTTGCAACTTTGATGGGGATCCTAAGAAAAGAAAAGACACATTAGTACAATGAAACTTGAAGAGAGATAAGAGGAAAGTAAAGTTCCACCGGGCATGCCAGAAATTTGTAACACTAAATTTCGTATAATTCCTTATAAAACGTTTCTAAAATTCAAAGTGCTCAAACTACCTAGCCGTTTAAGGGGATAGTTTATTATTTTTATGTGGGGGACTATTACTCCAAGCTCTTGAAAAGCGCTTGTTAATTACTATTGTTTAACATAGCAAACCTTTGATTATCCCAAGTTACTCAAATTGAAAAAAAAAAACAAAAAAAACAAAACAAAGTTGTATAAATAAAGAAGAAGAAAAAGAAGAGAATGAAACTTTGACTCTTTTATTAATATAAATATGATTTACAGATTGTTTCGAATACAAACTAAAATTTACACCTTACCTAGACATGGACATCTTCAAGGTTCAAGCTTCCGTAGTATCTTCTTTGAAGAGATGTCCAAAGGTGTATGAACTTGCTACCTTCTTAGAAGAGAGATGCTTGTTGGTTTTGTAGACTTTGAGAAGATGGGGAAGGTGGTGAACTCACCTCGGATTTGAAAGCAAGAGCTTGCAAGCAATATCAACAATAGTAAAGGGTTAAAGAGTATTGATTTCATACTCTTTGGAGGTATATATCGGTGAAGAACAAGCTGAGTTAAAGTCCATAAAAGAGGCAATTTCTTCATTGCTTTTAGAGTCCTTAAAGTGGGAATGAATTTTCTTTCTTTCTTGTACACATTGGTGTTTCTTCTATGCAAGATTGTACTGCCATGAGTCTCCTGGGTGCTCAAGGAGTCTGTGGATGTCGAGGCTATGCAAAACAACCACCATTGAAGGAGTTGAAGACGAAAGTAAACTTCTGGTTCTGTGTGTGCGAATGACAATTTACTCTCATTCACAAGATACCTGTTGGTCATGAATGAGCTTATTAGGCCTCATTTGCGAACTTCACCATTGTGGCGAATGATATGTTTTATGCTCCATTCGCAAGTTCCTTCAATATGCGGGAATGCCATTATTTTGGTCATTCACGCAAATTTCACTTTCAACATTTGTTCTTTGATTTTTTTAATTGTATTTATATGTAAATGGTTTCATCATAGATTTCACTATGAACAACAATAAAGAAATTTCCACCACCCTACATCAAGATTTATTTTGTTAGCATTAGTGCCCTTGCAAATCATCCTTAGACTTTCACATTAATTATTTATTATTTTTATTCACATATTTATTTTCAATATCTATGATACACATGTATTATGATGAACTTATTATGGTGTTTTATATATATATGATAAAGGAGCTTTCTATAGAAAGTTGTGTCCTCAAGAAACACCTTAAGAAAACTGATGGAGAACTATAGATTGTTCCATAATGGAGAATTGATTCTCTAATTATTAGTGTAGACATAGATTGTTTTTTATTGTGGATGAGTAAGGACAAGTCACTTGTAAGGTCATTATATGTGAGATGACTGTAATTTGCAGTGTGATTTACCCCCAATCATGGAAGGTTACCTCACACTCACATATTTGTGTGAATTGGGTGTACATTGAGATGGATCATCACCAATAAGTAAATGCTTACGAAAATTCTTACACCAAATTGTAGTCTTATAGCCACTATTTTTTTTTTATAAGGTGACCATATTTAAGTAGAATTCTGATAGTCAATAAGATGTACGAATCCAATACCTTGATTCATCAAATGGTTATACTCCTTGAGCAATAACTTTGATCAATTGGGTGTCTTAAAAGTTCATTAGGTGATTAAGTAGTTTTCAAGATAAGAATCCATTACTAATTTTCCATATGTACATTTAAATGTATAAGTCTAACATCTCTTGTTTGATGAGATCTCTCCAGAATAATAACTATATAGAATTAAAAAAATTTATTTATATTGTAAAATTTTATTTATTTTTTGAAAAGGTTTTGCCATATAAAGAATTTATTATTTGCAAGTGGTGTCAAATTAGATAACGAATGAACCTTATATTTGAATTATGTGTGATAAATTTCTTCTTAAATATTTAATGGTGATTCCAAGTATTAAAAGGTATTTGTGTTAAAAGAACATGTTAAAGGGATCTCTAATCAATTTTTCTTAATTTATTAAGTAGTGTCATTGTTGTAATTATAATTAAATTTTTAATAATGATCAAAATACCCCTAGGACATCCAAAACCCTAGAGGAGTATTCTAATCATGTTAAAAGTCATCTTTAGGTGCTTTGGGTCTATTGGAGAGATCGAGAAATCTAGATCTAGAAAAAGAGAAAAGAACTTCAAGGATTCTTCTTCTCATTATTTACTATGGAGAATATATCTAGATAAATTAATTTTAATTCAAACCGAGAAAAGAACCTTATATTTGAATTATGTGCTTTGGGTCTATTGGTATTCGTGTGTGTATGTACGTGCTATATCTTAATTTTATTTCACTAAATTTTAATAATTTTCTAATAAGGCTATTTCCTATTAGTGCATCAAGTATTTTAATTTGTATTTATGGCTTTCCAAACAGAGTAGAACCTTAAATGATACGTTTGCTACATTAGACACGCTAATCTTAATTTTATTGAGAAGCTTTATGGTTATTCTGCATGGTTGAACAAACCAAAGAAGTAGGTCTGTGTGAAAAAGAACCTTGGTGTTGAATCCTGGAAGTGATTGCTTATTACCATTTTGCACCTGTGGATTATTATATAAAGGGGAATCCCTTTTTAAGGAGAGTGGTTTTCATGACTCGGCATATATATATACAATAAGTACGTACTACTAATATTTTTGCTTATAGAAATTTGATATATAAATCATGCTTACTAGCTATTGGATCAAGGTTATGTTCTGTGAGTACTCTTTAATTAGTATACTACTGATTAAGACAACTTGTTTCGGTTTCTATGAAACTCGTGCATCCATTGGTTAATTAATGGACATATGCCAGTAAAATGTGCCCTTATCTTAAGTAATCTGCCAATATAACATCATGTCCGTATCTGCCTGCATCTTCATGACTGCGGGATGAGATACCGTTACAGTGACGTAGTTTATTGCAATATTTTTACTTGCATCACCATTCTGTACGTGACTCGCCCTAACTCTAATGTAATGGTTAAACAAAGACAAAATAACGAAGGATTCGTTCAGATTATAGGAATTAATTATTTAAACTTAGGCAACGTAGACCAAAACCCTAACACGTATGGTTTTGATGAATCATTTGATCATCAACCCACCTGCTCTAGCTATTATGCATTTATTTATGGTGTGGGGTCATGCAAGTGTCATCACTCAATTTGAATTTTCTATGTCTTACCTGAAAACCTAGTCTACTGATAGTTAACACTAATAACTTTATGGTGTTCATTAATTAGGGAATCTCAATCTATCAAGTCAAAAGACAAAAAGCAAGTGGACCATCAACATTCCTACTCATATCTCATGCTCCAATCACACCATGCAGACGTGATAGGTTGTTCAACCACACCATGTCTCTTTCAAATCTCGAAAATGATAATCAACAGTCAATAATACACTCAAAAGCATCAAGACCGTTGAGAGATGATCTAGTGAACTTCTAATCTGTTTTAACAGATTTTGTGATCACTATATAACTTGATCTAACCAGTGCACATCGGTCAGGTCGGACTCAAAAAATGATATGGGACCTACCCCTTAGAGAGCCGACCAAGGGAAATGGCATGGTTCTATACATAGATATGGATAATCTGTGTCTATGAAGATATAATTTAGAGTTCCTCCACGAACCATAGAAAACGAGGAATCATCAAAATAATGAAAGTGTACAACCAAAAAAAAAATATATCAAAATAATCAAAGTGTAGAACCAAAAAAAAAAAAAAAATCAAAATAATGAAGTGGGGATAATCACCTAACTCTATGTATGATATGAGAGGATTCCCCGTTAGTTTGGGACAGTTTCCTACCAAACCCATCAAAGGATATTGAAAGAGAAAAAGTTTTCAATTTTCTTCAACTAACCGAAGAATTTAACCACAAAAAAAAAAACACATAATAGCTAGGAAGAGAGTGCTCAGACCATCATCTATCCTTTTGTGTCACACACATGGCCCCCTTTAATTAAAGATCTTCCAAACCAAAACCAACTTTGAGTTTATATTCAAACCATCCAGTCCTTGGATTTTTCATTTTCGTCTCTTCTTATTGTTGACTGGCAAAACGATTAATAAAAAATATCGGCTCACAAGGATCGTTCCTCTTGGGTCAATTACACATGGACCACGTGTACTGTTAGATTAGAGAAATTGTTCCCTTACTATGTCCTGTTAAAAAGAATAATTTAACCTAAATCCCCTTTCTCTAACTTGCAATCCAAGAGAATTCAAGAGGATAATGCACTTTAAGTCCCTTTTACAAACTTGGAGTCCAAGAGTTTATGGAGTGTAAAATGCACCATCACACAGGAATAATATGCAGCTTTAATGTAGCTTAAGATGTTGTTGATTACTACAAATTGTGATCATTCAATATGCTTGAGGCCCTGTTGGTGAGCAAGAAGACCGTTTCTGGCCTCTAGCAGTTTTACTTACTTTTGTGGAAGAGGCATTAGCCTCTTAGAGAGTAGAGTGGGCTCCAATGAATTCACCCTTGTCATTCCGAATGATGATGCCTGAGCATGCTAATTAGGGCTTTGCCAAAGCTCCATCAAAATTTATTTTCAAAAATCCCCTAGGAAGGGTGATCTAAGGCTTTCTTAAAGGGAATTAATTGGCCGGCGGGTTCTCTAAGATGGACATATCCTGCTTGAAACTATTAGCCTACATTAAGGGCCTGTTTGGCAGCCTCCTGCAATGTAATCATTTCATTTCAAATTTCCAAGGCATTAATTTGTAGTCATAAAGTGATTGTTCAAAATGAGCTCATTCAGATCTATACTGATGATTTGTTCACTAAAATTAGAAATGAAGTTATCTTAGCTTTTTATAAAATGAAATGATATAGGCTATCAACTATATATAAATATGATTGAGATCATTTTGAACCAACACCTTGCGGCTACAAATGCCTTGGAAATTCGAAATGAAATGATTTCATTACAGGTGGCTGCCAAACACAGTCTAAGATGTTATGGTAGTTTGGAGCCTTGGGATCAAATATGAGTTCGTTCCTGTTCTTCTATATTAGCCAACCCAACATGGCTATGGACAGGATAGTAGTAGGGGTATCTTATTTTAGGCAGGAATGAGTTGTTCATCCAAGCACTAAACCATTCAGGAAAAGAGGCGAGCCAAACCACCATGCCTCAAGATTAAGACCCCCTGGTTATGAGGTAGTGAAGAGTTGTTAGGAAACATCTGGGACATAAAGAGTTAGCCGTAATTTTGGTAGTTTAATATTTGGCAAGGCTCAAAGCCCCCAAATACGATTCCAGTTGAATGGTTGAGGTTTGGAGGAATGAGTTGCTGACAAGACTGTGGATTATGTAGATTTGTCAATGAAAATCCTTTTTCAGTTGAGGTACCAGTATTGTTCAAAAAATCAACCGATCCAGGATTGAATCAGATCGGGATCAGTTGAGTCCGATCCCGATCTGACATTATAATCGGGTTTAGCATAGATCGGGTCAAGGATCAGGCGATCCAAGCTTGGATCGTCAAATTGGCCGAATCAAGCAATCCAAGACTGGATCGACCAATCTAAATCAGGATAGGCTAAAGGTCTAGATAACAACCATAAAGTTGTTTTCTCACGTTTTCTCATTCTTGTTCTTCCAAACACCAATTTCCTTCGAATTTTTTTTTTATCTTTCGTAGTTTAACACCCTTGTGTATCACTTTTTACTAGTTTTGATGATCAAAAACTTGTATTTTAACAGATTTGAGTGGATAAAAAGAGGAGATTTTGGGTTTTTTTATGAAACATAAAAATGTATGATATTTTCCTCAAAACTCCATTTGATCCAATTTTTTTGTAATAAAATGATAAATCAATACATTTAGATGCTAGATCTACTAATTTATTGCATAAAAAAACAAGATTTAAGTGGGATTTAATGGATTAAACACACATTTTATAAACAATAATTATTTTTTCAAAAATTCAAAAACACTTATAAAATAAATATATGTTATATATATGATATAATAGACTATAGATCTATAGGTTTGGGATCAAAACCCACTAATCTATGGTTGAACTTGAATTTTCAAAAAAATATATTTTTTAATTGATCTAAAACTTAAAAATTATATATTTTTATATGTAATTATTTGTTTTCAAAAATTTGATAGTGTATTATTTTTTGTTAAACAAATGCAATATTATAGTGTGATTTTTGTAGGTTATTTCACTAAATGTTATTTTTAAACACATTTTTTTGTAAAAAAAAATAAGTATTTTTTCAAAAAATAGATAAAAATTCCGAAATAAATATCATATAATAGACCATAGATCTATGGGTTTGGAATCAAAATCCACTGATCTATGGTTGAACTTGAATTTTCAAAAA
>JAOXJP010117832.1:0-13933 GCA_025762735.1 Platanus orientalis | reverse complement strand
ATCCTAGCCTTCCATCTATTAGGTTTTAGATTAAATCCTAGCCCTACACTACATCTAAGATAGGATCCATCCTAGCCCTTGATCCCCTCTATCTCTATCCCCTCTCCCCCCATTAAATCAACCAATTTAAGGCTATAAATAACCTCAAATTCATTGAGCAAAGAGCTGGCCACAAGAAACCTTAAAATCAAGAGAAAAATAGGAAGAAGAAGAGGAAAAACCCCAAATCTACCCCAACCCTTGGCAAGGTAAGCCTAACCCTTGCTCCTTTTTATGTTCTATACTTCAATTCATGTCATTTAACAACTGTTATGCTGCCAAATTTATGCTTGAACTCTGCTCAAAATCAAGTATAAGGTAAAGGCTTAATAGCCTCTATCTTGTTCTTATTTTTGACAAGTTTTATTGCCAAATTTCTTTTAATTTTTGTGTAAGGCCTTGAGCCAAATTTTGACTATGTTATAGTAGACATATAGAGGTAGTTCTGTATTTAATTTGGTAATTTTTTATATTATGGAAGGCCTCCAAATGGCCCCCAAAACAGAACCCTAAAACTAAATTCTTTGAGACCCAATTTCTAAGAATGTTTGTGATTTTTTTTTTTTGATGATTCAAGCATGATTTTGAATTCAAATTTTTATATGTTATTTCTTTATATGTCTGTCATAAGCATACTTAATTTTAGGATTTTTCAAAAACCCCAAAGACTCTAAAATCGAGAAAGATAGTTACTGGATTTTCTCCTAGTAAGTAACGCCTGTTTTCTTGTGAATTAGAAAACAGGGGTCAAGGATAAATTCAGACGTTGAGATCTGGGACCCACCCCAAGGAGCCCTGATTATCCCAAAGCCTATTCCTAGGTATTTTCTGACAAATGAGACCTATCCCTGTGCACCAGCACCTTTGTGGCCCCTGATTTCTTCCTAACGCCTGATTTCAATAATTAGGTATTGGAGAAGAATTCTGGCATTGGGATGGATTTTAGGCGTCAGGCCTAGATCTTAAAAAACACCTTTTTCAAAAATTAGTTAAGTGTTGAGTTTGCCCTAGGGTTAGTCTAAGACCCAGGAGAAACCCCCCCTCTAGGCCCCACTTGGGTAGCCCAAAAACCCTAAAGGCTACTGATTTTATACCCAACGCCAGTTTTCTCCCTGAATTAAAATTCAAGCCTTGAGAAAACAGGCGTTAGAACAAAAAATAGGTGTTAAGCCTGTAACAAATGACTGATTGGCCCATTTTGGGAGATCATATCTTTACGTGGCCTGAGCCCAGGACCCCTAGGGTTACACAGTGAAACCCTAGGAGACTTCCCCTATCCCTAATTCAGGGTCCCACAGTGCTAGGACCCCCAAACGCCTTAAATAGTGGCATTAAAGTGCCTACTCGATCAGGTTTTCCAATGCCTGTTATCACCCTGAATTAAATTTAGCCGTATGGAAAACAGGCGTTGAGATGAAAAATAGGTGTTAGGCCTGTAACTCAGAAAAATTTAACTTTCTCCTTTTCTCCCCCTTTTCCTAGGGTTGATTCTAAACCCTGAAAGGGCCAATAGTTAGCCATTTAGAGGGATCAATCATCCTTCTAAAGACCAAAACCTTGAGGGGTTCTCTTATAGACAAAAATGTCAAAATCATGAATAGTTTTTGGATTGTTCAGAGGTTGAAGCCTATTTTCACCCTAAATTAAAATCTAGGCGTTGAGAGCTAAAATAGGTGTTAAGCCTGAGAAAAATCCAGTAAACCTCTGATTTTCATAAAAAGACTTTAAACACTCAAATTCATAACTAACAAGACATAATTATGAACACAAATTCAAGACCCATATGAATGGGAGAATATGCCATAAAAAGGTAGGTATTTAGGGTGGCTAACACCTTCCCAAAATGTAAGCAAACCACTTACCCTAATCTTAGGAACCTAGACCAATACTAGGAGTTAAACCCTAGACTTCTAATTCTAGTTTTCTTTCTTTTCCCTGAAAAGAAGGACCGACATCCAACTTAGTTGGTTAACCCTGAGTTAGTGGCGACTCCGAATAAAAGCCAGACCCCTCGTTCTAGGAAGGATCCGGCCGCAGACCAAAACCCCAAAACCAAAAGCCAACAAGGCAAGACAACGCGGTTGACGCCCAAAGTGGGCCATGTGCGGATCACCATCCGTCGATGTCCACACTGCTAGTGGGTGAGCTTTCTTCTTCTACTTCTGAGTTTTCTTTTAGGTGCTTAAGAAGATTATCACTTGAAATTTATTCCTCATTGTCTAAGGAAATAGAACTTGCATCAGACATATCCTCAACATTATCCTCAGATGTTTCACCTTCATGAATTGTATAATAAGAGATAACATGAACTTCTACACATTCTTTTAGTAGAAATTTCTTTGGCATGAACTCTAAAAGAGTTACTAGAATGCGATAAGGTTGCTTGAGAACATCTTTAGGGTTGGTAGGTGGAACCATTTGTGTATGGCTCTTTCTTGTACCTTTCTTCTTTTTCTTTACTACAACCTTGGGCTTGCTTTTCCTTTGGTGTCGCCTTGGCCTTGGTGCAGGTGGAGTTTGAAGGTGTTGAGTTTTCTGCTTACGATGGGTAACTACAATCCAACCTTCATTATCAAAAGGCGTTCCTTCAACTTTAGAATATACATCTTTAACCAAGGGAGCCTGTTTCTCTTGTCTTGGTGAATGATACAAAAATTTCTCTCGGTTGGATGAAGACTCTACAATGTGGCTAACAGTGATGGAGTCTAAAGATCTAAATGTAAGTTGACGTGGCAGTGAAAACACCTTTGTATCTTGAGAAGGTGATACCAGCATCACATACAAGCTTGATACAGGAGTGGGACTGAATGAACCAAAAGTGACTGTTGTCATGTTGATAGCTGCTACATCCTCCATGGAGTCAATTTCAATATTTCATTGTCATGCCAAGTCCATGATCTTTTCTTTTAGGAAAAAGCACTTCTCGATTGGGTGACTGACTACCCGATGATAGCGACAGTGTTTTGGATCATTTTCATGACCCATCTCTTCAGGCTGCTTTAAAGGTGAGAGCTCGATCAACTTCAATTGTAGCAGCTCATCAAGCATCCTTGAGATATCAGAGTTTGGAAAATGATATAATTTTGCTTCAAGGTCATTCAAAGACATTTTGGCCTTCCCTTTGTCTTGGGATGTATTGGTCTTACTTTCTTCTTTTTTCCAGAGATCTTGATAGGTTTTCTTGTGATTGTCATAATCTCCTTGCCTTTGGAGGATTTTACCTCTCTCTTGAATTCATTCTTCTCTTTTCTTTTTGAGCCTCTCTCGACCTAGGACCTCTATGGGCAACAATGCTGAGCTCCATATCATGGGCTCTGGTAGTTAATTCCTTGAACGTATGGGGCTTTATCCCTTTGAGGATATAGCGTAAACCTCAATGCATTCCTAGGATGCACATGTTGATCGTAGAAGCTTCAGACAGTCTGTCCTTGTAATTAAGAACAATGTTTCTCTAGTAGTCGATGTAGTGTGTAGTTGGTTCATCTTTCTTCCATCATGCTGTAGCAATTTCTACCATGCTCATTGTCCGACGAGTGCTGTAGAAGCGATTGAGAAACTCTTATTCCAATTGATCCCAACTGTCAATAGAACCAGCTTCAAGGTTGGTGTACCAATCAAAAGCATTACTGCGAAGGGAGCACACAAACTGCTTCACCATTTGAGCTCCAAAAGTGTTGGCATTATTTCATTTTCGATGAAATGAGCCACATGTTGTTTGGGGCTACTCTTTCCATCGAACTGTTGGAACTTAGGAGGTTGATACCCTGTTGGCATGCACACAACTTTAGTATGCTGGATGTAGGGTTTGGCATACACCATAGATGACTGGGTTGGGCCTCCATATTGAGCACCGATCATATCCATGATCATATTCTATAGCTGTTATGCAGAGAGGGATCCGACAGAAGCTTGGTTTGTTTCTCGTGTAAAGTGCGGTGAGCTAGTTTTTTCTTGCCTCTCCTCATTGTGTAGCTTTACCTGTGGAATGGATTCTGGAGGATGAGAAGGACCATGACTTGATCTAGTTGGATTTTGTTATTCTCACTTAGCAATTTGAAGATCTTTCTCTTCCACTATCTTTGTTAGTTTGGCAATAGCTGTAGTCATTTGAGCAAGTTTCTCCTCAATTGTTGTTGCTCCCGTCATCATTGTAGGCATGACAACATAGTATGATTGGGAACTTGTATAGACAGTTTCAAGGGATGGAGATCTTAAACGGGATCCAAACCTAGATCAAGTTCTGGATTGAGTGTCTGATAGCTATAAGCTGACATCTTCACTTACTTCAGGTGAAGGTAATACCACCTTGATAGGTGGAGTCTTCTCTTGATTGAATGTCTCACGAGATGGGTCCTTTTTGGTAAAACGATTTTTCCTAGGATGGCTGAGAGGATTAATCAAGTAAGAGGCCCCACTCTTTGTCTTGTTACGGGTCACAGGGGGTTTGCGATTGGCTTTAGAGATGGCGGTGGAGGAGCCAAGCTGCCAGAGGCTTTCTTCTTGCCTCCAATAGTAGCAGCATCAGCTACAATAGTAGGGCTCTTCTTCGATGCCATTGAGTGTTGTGTGTAGAGGTTTAACATCTACTTGAGAGATGAGAGGAAAGAGTGTCCCACCAGGCGTGCCAGAAATTTGTAGACACAAATTTTTTGCATAAATCTGCAACACGAAAAATATGTAACAAATTCAATAAATGAATATTTTCAATAAATGAATGGAACACGACTCTTTAATTTAACACTCTTTTACAAAAGGAGTATACCTCTGATTCTTTGTTGACGGAATTCAAGGGTTTGGTGGCATGTTTCTTAGATTCAGGTGTTGATGATGCTTGACTACAAGGGAATCACTTCTCTCTAGGGCTTCACGCTTTATCCAAAAAGGAGAGAAACACTACGAATCTCGCTCTTAGGGCCAGATTTGTGGCATATATTTGAGATACAAGAAGTCTTCTTTTCTCTAGCAATAAACTGTTGTTGATGGAAAGACTAGAAAGTATGCCTAAACTCTTCAAGCCTTTGGAGAGTTCTAGAGATACTTTGAGAGTCTTCTTCTCTCTAAAGCTTTTTGCTTGAAGTCTTTTGCCAAATGTCCCTTCTTTATAGGAAAGGGAGGTATTTATAGACATAGGGTTAGAATCTTGCAAAAACCCTTGATTGGGTGTTGATTGGATGCTCTTACTTATTTTAGTCTAAAAGAGTGACTGCACATTCCTTGTTTGGAGAGAAGTGTGATTTATGGAATTATTTGTATTCCATTGGTGACATAACTTTCCTTCTTCACCTAAGAGAATCTAGACTTCAATTTATTCAAATTTCTCTCACGTGGGTCCCATGCAAGCTGGGTTTTGGGCTAGCTAATGGGCTGAGACGTGTGGGCTTGGTGGTCTTTTAGGCTATTATTTAAAAAGAAAACCCGGATTAGGCCCAATAAACTTATCTCTTCAATTGGGCTTAATTTGTAAATTTGAAACCCATGTATGACTTTTGGGTCTTTGGTGTGCATTTGTGAAGGTGTAAACAGTTATTTGTAATTTATGCAAATTTTAGGTGTCTATAGATAGTAACGAATGATTCTGTCACCATCCAATTCCAAATAGTGGTAGGGTTGATGTTTATGACCACCCAAATTGAGTGCATATTCTATGCAAGATACGATGGTTATGACCACTCAATTCATTAAGAGTCTGAGGATGGCCATGTCAACATGGGTGCAACTTAGGCTGGGTCAGGTTAGATTGGTTCAGGTCCTTTTATTTATTTTGTAGCATTCCAATTTTTAAACTAAAATTCGAGAGGCAAGACTATGGTGTCCTGCATCTAATAGGTTTTTGAGGTTTAGAGTGCAAGTTTTGCAGAGTAGGCATTCTCTCATTAACGCTAGGGTGGAGGGAAGAGTTGGAGATAGAATGGGAGAGTTGTGGGAGAGAGATTAGATTTTGAGGGCCCAAATCCAAATAAAGGTTATAAAAGGAAACCAAAAAAATTTGTTGATTGATAATCGATTATTTTTTTTGACTATTTTACCTTTTGCATTCCTTTTTTTTTCTCGAATAGTTTTAAATTTTGATATCCTTCTTTTAAAATATTTAAAATATCTGATTATTTGGCAATTTTACCGAACTTCCTAGTCGATGCAGGAAAAGTCCCTTCTGCAAAATTCTGATAGGGTTGTCAATTGGGCTGGGCCGAGGTCAGACCGAACTTGGCCTGTGGTAGTTAGCCAAGACTCAGCCTGCTTTAAAACAATGGGCTTCGGGCTGAGTTGGGGCTATCCGAATCAAAACTCTTTTTCCCTAAGTTTTGGGCTGATTTTAGACCCATAATTGCTCCAAAATGCATATTATATAAGGCCTTTTTGAATAGTTGACACTTAAACTATTTGATGATAGTAATTTAAAAAAAATATATATGGATCCAAAAAGAAAAAACAAATATAGACCTAATATCAACATAGAAATAAAATTATTTTTTGTGAACTAGTTCTGGTTTGGCTGAGCCCTAAGATGAACTTGAGCTTGCCTGAACTCGGCCCGAATAAAACTTTAGGCCTAAAAGATGGGCCCGAACTCAGCCCAACCCAAAATTAGAGTGGCCCAGCCTGACTAATTTTTCCGGCCAGACATGTTGGGCTTTGGGCCAGCCCAGTTCAAATGATAGCCTTAAATTCTAACATATATTATATTTTCAAATCTAGTATGGTATAATATAATGGAATCTAATCAATCTTTTGGATCTTACCTGTACCACACTCAATCTACCTATAATATCTAATCTAAGCCATTCTAATCTATCTATTCTCATAGATCTTTTCTCTACCACACTTAATTTTCCTACAATATATAATACCTGAAAACAAGAAATTGGATTCCCAAGAGTCACTCTGGGGAGTTTGATGCCCCAGATTGACAGAAGTTTCTTTCAAAGAAGTACAGCAATGGAGAATAAAAATATGCATACTCTATTTTCCTTTCCTTTTTGTCATAATATAAAGATATAAGTATTATGTTTTTCCCTTCTGTTTTTCTTATGTCTTGATGAATTATCTTTATTCATTTATTTATTTCCATTAGATCATACATTTTTTTATCCTCTCTATTACTATTACTTGTTGAGTTACTACTTGGGCTGCTTATCTTTCTTGCATTCAGTTGGATTGATGTTTACGTTTAAGAATGGTAAGAATTATAAACCCCAACATCTTTTTCTTTCCTTTTTTTTTTTGGCTATTAAAACCCCAACATCTATGTTGTTCATTTTGTGATGAATAAATGAAACCATAATTGTAGTTTAAAGTATAATATTTGATCAAAATATGTTTAACAACTAGTGCGGATCCTTTTTCTTATTTATCTTTTTCTAAGATTTTTACCACAATTTATCTATTCAACACTCAGTTTTCCTATGATAGCAATCGACCTAATCTAATCTAATCTATCTTTTCTTATAGATCTTATCTCTCCCACACTCAATTTTATCCAATACCCAAAAAATGGGTAATTGAATTCCCAAGTCACTTTGATGATGTTAATGTTATTATTTTGACAAAAGTTTCTTTCAAAGAAGTATCGCAATGGAGAATAAGAATATACATGCTGATGGGTCAGGATATTCTACATAAGCTTGGCTCAGCATAAGTGCTCGAAACAGCATCAGGCAGGTAAGCATATTCCACTGACTTGATGTTCGGGTCGGCATTTCAGGTCAGCTCGGCGAACAAGATTAGCTTAGCACAGCTACTCAGTCCAGTAAAACCAAATTAAGCAACACGAAAGATAGAATGAAGTCAGCCTACGTGGGCATCCCGACTAAGCACACCAAATAAGGGAAGTCTATAACAACCTCAAGGTCCACTCTGAGATCATCCCCGCCAAAGATCATGCCAAGGATCTAGCACTGAGATTTTGGTCAACGATCAAGCACCATATTATTTGTCCAACTTAAGAATCCACAGGAAAATTCCTGGCCACATGCCCCTCCAACTCTATAAAAGGACGACACACTATTCTCCAAAGGTATGAGAAAACTCTGAGAAATTCTACTCTTTTTGCTAAGAAGCAGATATTTGACTTTGACATGAGAGAGACTGAGGCTGGCACCACACCGGTTACCAATCTAAGCTCTTTTCTTCCTGTTTGCAGGTGCTCGGTGATCTGGCTAGCTGCGCAATCATCTGAAGAACACATTTCGTGCATCATCACATGTGAATTTGTTTTGTTCCATTAAATCATACAGTTTTGTACCCTTTATATTACTATTACCCGGTGAATTAATTACTTTTTGGACTACGAAATGTTTTTATTGCATTATGTCTATATTTAAGAGTAGAAAGAATTATAAACATCAAAACTAATTTGTATATTTTAAGGAGTAAATGGAACCATAATTGTAATTTTAAGTTTTAATATTTAATCAGAATATGTTCATAGGGTAGTGTGGATCCTTTTTCTCATATTTATCTCTTTCTAAGATTTTTCTCACAATTTTTAGTAAATCTCTTTCTCATCTTTTTTAATTGATTCTCTTGAAACCCTAGTTTTTGGGCTTCAAGTCTTTCTTTTAAATTTTTTTTATTACATCATTTTTTCTTTACCTTTTTCACCTATTTAACTTTATTGTTTTTATTATTCTGATAATGTTACATTGAAGAACAATGTAAAAAAAAAAAAAAAAAAGGTGGCTAATCAGGCAGTGTTGTTCTCCATATTGTTACATTTTTTTTTTTTTTTTTTATAATTTTCATTCCTTTCTACTTCCAAATATTCTTCTTAATTTATGGTGAACCAACATAGAATCCCCCTTTTTTTTAATTCAGGTTTTATTCCTTTTCTTATATAAGTACATTAATGAACAAGACCAATTAAGATGTGTGTGTTTCTTAAGACTTTTCAAGGATTGGCCTAACTAATTAATAAAAGATCAATGGTTGTTACAATCAATAAAATCCAAAAAGCATGCATGCAATGCTTAAAAGAATGGAAAATAATTATAACTATTTTTAGTACTTACATTTTTTTGTTCTTAATGTGGATCACATATTTTTTCCACTTTTACGTTCTGGGTACTGCATTACTGTTGGCACACAAATTACTAAAATGCCCTGTAAAAGTGAAACACTACGAGTGATGAATAGTAGTACCTCACACAGGTCAGATGCTTTGCAAAAGTCATCCCTTGCGAGAGATGAAAGGTGTCTCGCAAGGACATCAGATTTCCAACCTGAATCTTAAGTGATATCCATCTATGGATCCCACGCTGCCAGGAATGACCTTGTTTGTCAAAGATCTTACTAAATCTGCAAGATCTCAAGAGATACATAAAATCAGTTCAAGGAGAGTTTTACTCTAAATAGACTCTGAAAATTCCGCAAATTAAGAGATTAAGATGAAGTTCAACTCAAGGTCTAGCTAAAGGAAAGTTTGACCAGCAATAAGAATATCCAATAAGAGAGCAACTCATTGACACCTGTCCTAGGGAAGTTAGAGATCAAGCTAAAATCAAGGTTTCACGTGTGCATGAAAAGGGCTATCCCAACGCCTATATAAGGCTGGTCCATGTAAATAGAAGGGGACTCTCAGAAGGTCTTAAGAATCCTCAAACCCATAGATTTGCTCTAAGGAAGAAAGAGAGGCAATACTTCATTCTCTCAAGCATAAGTCCTAACAATGACGTCTATTGGCCAAGAAAATTCTCTAAATCCAAAACTAATTATCTTCCAGCTAGCATGTCAACTACACCTATGTGATGCACAATGCGGAAGATTCAAGCCAATGGATGCAAGGTTACTGCATGGACTAGGTAAAGTCAAGAAGTGTAAAAGAAGAGAATGATCGGCTCTTGTATTCATGTTCCGCAGAAATCAATATATATAGAAATTGCTCTAAAATAATCCTAGAGGGGGGTGAATAGGATTTCTCAATTAATTTACCAATTTTTTATTTTATCTTGTGGTTGCTATTAACCCCTTTTTTTTAAATTAGCCCAAATGTGTGTGTGTGCTTTAATGTGTCTACTCAAGTATAATGTTAAATATATACTAGGCAAGAGTAGTAGAGAGCATCAAGGTAAAAATATAAGCAATCACACAAACCTAACTATTTTCTCATAAGCAAGCTAAACAACAACGTGAAACCTTGATTTCAGCTTGATCTCTAACTACTTTTGGTCTCTTTCCTGGGTCTTAAGTCCTTCTTGGTTTCATCTGTTGAACTTGTGAGATCATAAAAGACTTACAAGACTTCTACCACTACCCAATTGACCATGGGATTGACATACATCAACAATCTTCCCCTTGTCAATTCCATGGCAAAACCCAAATACACACACACACACACACACATATATATATATATACAAGATACATGATTCCCCATAACCCAAATACATGGATTCAAAAGATATACAAGAATAGACATTTTAGCTTAATAATTTGATCTTCATTACTTGTGCTTTGTGTCAATAAGCCTTACAAATACAACCACAAAACAACCACCTTCCTCATGCCAAAAGATTAAGATATGAGCAGTATAATTGAGCAATAGTAAGCATGAGACAATATATGAAATGTGCAATAAGTTAAATGTTAAGTTGATTTGTTATGGTTTGATTTATACTCCCCTTATTTTAGTGCTCTCACTAAAGTGTGTAGAGTCTCACAACTCTCTAACTCTCTCTCCCTATGTCTCCCTTATGTGTCCAATGTATAGAGTGGTTTCCCTTCATTCTCACACCACCACAAACCTCATGTGGATTTAACTTAACTCTCCCCCTTTTCGGAATGAATTGACAAGAAAGTATAATATACATACAAGTAGCCAAACAAAAGAAGAGGAAGCGGGCAATAAAATGACATTTCATGAAAGAAAAGTTAATGCCCATAGGGCTACAAAAGTAAGCCTACTAGGGGACTCCCCCTAGGTACCAAACATAGAGAAGAAATAAAAACATCTAACATCATGCTCCTATAGGGCAGAACTAACTATACAAAAATGCAAATATGGGTGAGACCAATAGTCACTCAGATTTAGAGTCATTGCTCTCAGTAGCAATGACATGATTAACTCCTGCATCATCATCATCCTCTTCATTGTCCTCCTCCTCCTTATCATCCTCATCATCACCATCATCATCTCCATCCTCCTCATCTCCTGTAGTACTAGCCATAGTGGAATCACCAACACCTGCAACACCACTAGTTGCCTCCTCCTCCTCAGAGTGAGGGTACTTTCATAGCTGGGGTGAAGGAACATTGAAGGCCTCCACTCCCTTTGGCTCAACATCAAAATTAGAACCACTCATAGACCCTAACTCAATGGGATACTTAGGGTGGTCTATGTTGTAACACGCCACCAGCTACCTCTGATTTGAGACTAGGGTCCTTTGATTCTCTAGGACCTTCGAGACCTTCCTCATGAGCTTGCGAAGTAAGCCCATCATAGTGGACTTGATGAAGTTAGATCAGAATTTGGATGGTCTAGGTGTCAGAGAGGATAAACCCATGTTCTTCTCAATGAGACCCATCTTTCTAAGAGTGCTATGCTCTATAGCTCTTCTGTCCTTGCAAACCTTAGGTATCACCTTGAAGGACACCTTGGCAGCCTGTACAAGTTGGGTGATGAGGGTAGGATATGGAAGACTATTGTGGAGTGCGTTGCCTTATGTGCCCTGATCATCATATATCAGATGATGGCTAGGAGATCGATCCTCTAAGAATCGAGAATGACATCTATCAGGCATGCAATATCATCAGTGAGGACACTCCAGTTAGTGGTAGGGAGGATGTTGTATGTGAATATTCGATGAAAGACTTGGAAAATTGGCCTACAATCCTTGTGCAAAAAGTTCTCAGACCAGTCCATAAACTGGCCGCACAACTGCTCAACCTTTGTACTCTTATGCTCGAGGGTGAGTTTATGAATTTGGAAGACAATGGGGTTTTAAGGACGTGGAACCCCAAGTAGACGCGAGATGATGGTCAGGCTAACCTACACTAGGACATCACCAACTACAGACCAAAATGAGTGCTCCTCATTATTGATATTAAAAAAGTTGGCATAAAAAGATATGCACAACCTCCTTTTGTACTGGTCTAGAAACGGAGATGAGAGGTATCCACTATTGCCCCTCAAGCATCTTTGTCAATCATGCCGGCTAGAGTGTCTCTAGATCAACGGACCTTTCTGTGATGATTGATCGTTAGTAGAAGATCCTCTAGTATCTCTCCAGACTTGTGGCATCATGGCATGGCAAGAAAGACACCACATTCCTTTTGGTAGGAGGATGAGGAGGTGATCCGACCATGGGGTATTTCTCAGGATTCTAGAAAGGGTTGGAAGAGGATCCACCCTTAGAACTCATCTTTTTGGAGTGTGGAGGCATGGTTCTGAGTAGAAAAAGAAAGATTTGAGGATAGGAAGTAAGGGGTGAAGAAGGAGAGCTGACCAAACACCAGTTCATATGTGAGAAATAAGGGAAAAATGGGTGTTGCGACCTTTTAAATTCGCATGCAAATTGATGGTTAGAATTTCCCTCGCAATCGATTGCATGATTTGCAATCGATTTGGGAAAAATTGATTATGAATCTATCAATCAATTTCGACTGTGGGTTTTGAGCAATTTTGCTCAGTTTCATGAAGTGGGATCTCCCTACTTTCCACCACAGTTCTACCCAACCCTCCCTTCACCCTTGACCTCTCCTACACTACACTTTGACCTTGGGAAAACAAAAAATGGTTCCCCTAAATGGTGCATAATCTAATAACACTTCAAAGATACTTAAACTGCTTGGCATCAAGAGGTTTAGTTAAGATGTCTGCTAGTTGATCTTTGATCTTGACATAGTCTAAGGACACAACCTTTTCTTCCACCAATTGGCGAATGAAATGGTGTCTTATGTTAGTGTGCTTTGTCCTAGAGTGTTAGACAATATTTTTGGAGATGTCAATGACACTCTTGTTGTCTACAAATAGACTCATAGTGCCTTGTCCAAACTCATAGTCTCTTAGCATTTGTTTTCTCTGCAAGAGTTGGGTGCATCCACTACTGGCTACAATATACCCAGTCTTGGAAGTTGATAGTGAGATGGAGTTTTGTTTTCTATTGTGCCAAGAAACAAGACTATTGCTTATGTAGAAGCAACCTCCACTCGTGTTATTGCGATCTTCCACATTGCTAGCCTAGTCAGTATCTGAGTACCCTACAATCTCAGATGTGGTGTCAAATGGGTACCACAGTACAAACTACGTAGTCCCATGGACATATCAGATAATCCTCTTAGTTGCCTTAAGATGTGATTCTTTGGGGGTAGCTTGATACCAAGCACACACACTTACACTAAATGCAATGTTTGGTCTATTTACAGTAAAGTAGAGCAAACACCCAATAATGCTCGTATAGTAGGTGGAATCGACCTCGGCTCCCTCAAGGTCTTTAGTGATCTTGTCACTTCTGCTAATGAGGGTGCTAGTAGGTTTGGATTCTTGTAATCCAAGCTTAGAGAGTAGGTCTTTTGCAAACTTGATTTGACTAAAAAAGATGCCATCATTTGTTGGATTCATTTAAAGACCTAGGAAGAACCTTAGTTCTCCTTCCATACTCAACTTAAATTCTGATTTCATTGTTTGGGAAAAACCATGAGACATCTCCTCATTGGTAGATCCAAAAATGATATTGTGGACATCGGTGTTCGGGAGGGGTTCGGATGCCCCCGCCCGCTCGTGGTTTTTGGGTCCACTCTTCGGCGCCTGAGGCCGGTGTGTGAGAGGTTGTTAACCCTTTTACAAGGTTTAAGCTTTTCTTGGAGTCGTCACCAACTCGGGTTTAACCGATGGAGTTGGACATCGGTTCTCATCTTCAAGTGAAGAAGAGAAGTCTAGACCCAGGGGTCTAGGGGTTTT
>JAOXJP010117821.1:0-13933 GCA_025762735.1 Platanus orientalis | reverse complement strand
TAGAGAGAAGGCTAGGAATGGTCAATGGGATATAAATTTTCCTATCTAGGCTTAGAAAGAGATTCACAACAATTTTAGAGGGTTGAATCTCTCATGGATTTCCCAAAAACAAACAAGATTTTATCAAAGAGCATTCATGACCATTAACTTACTTATTTGAGTTCTTCTCCTTATATATTAGATGAATTTGATTGATGTCCCTTGGATTAGAACCTTTCCAAACAGTCAAGAGATCTTACCCATTGATTAGAAATTATTTTTTGAAGATTAGACTGTTATATAGTGTTTTCATAACTTTGGATCGATTCAGGATTGATCCAAGTGTAAAAAACACTCAAAACCTGTAACCCGAGAGTTGCTAGATTGATCCTAGATCAATCCAAACCATTTAGATCACAGTGGTTCGATCCTGGATTGATCCAAATTCCCTATAATTCCTTCTAAAAGCTTGAGAATGCTATAAAGGACTTCTGATCACCCTTCCATGGTCTAGGAAGGTTCGTGGACCTTGAAAAACCCTTCATGGACCCTTAGTTTTCCTCTACTACTTTTCATAACCTATTATACCTTGTGTGAGCTCGGAGAAGGTTGGGAATCCTTTGGGATGTTTTGCCGACTTCTGGATTGATCTCTTGAGGCTTCCTTGACGCTTGATGATGATCTTCATGATGCTTCGACTTAAGAACCTCCTAGACTCTAACATGACTATACTCATGTCCTAGTCTACACAATATATGTATTTTTCAGATCATGGAATTTACTATACATTACTTTTACAAGGTCTATGCAATCCCAATCAAGATCCTATGCATAAGTGGTTGGGAGCAAACCAAAAGTTATCCATGCATCTTCCTCTAGAGGAGCTCAAGGAATGAGCAAATCATATTTTTATGCCAATGAGGCATAGAATAATCATCAAGCAAAAAGGACTTCTATTTATGAAGGAGCTCAAGTGAAAGCCTCCACTTCTAGGAAGACTAGAGTGCAATCTAGTCAAAATGAGAATCCTAGAAGAAGCCGTCAACCCTTCTACAATGAACCATCAAGAAGGAGGATAATGCAATCTCATGCACTAAGAAGACCTACATTCTCTTACTACTATTGTGGCTTAGAAGGGTATATAAAGAGGGATTGTAGAAAAAGGGCCAATGACATTAAGTCCCAAAGAATGCAAACAAAGAAAGCACCAAATGGGAAGAATATCAAGAAAAGAAACTATGTTCAAAATATTGAAAATAAAAAACATTCAAAGAAAGAAGGACCTAGCCCAACAAAGTGCCAAAAGGCAAGTCTCTCGACTTTCAAAGGTTAAGAGAGTTTGGGTTAGAAATGATGATCTAAGGTGCTTGGTCATTCATCCCACATTAAGAACTGGAAGCTCATTGAGTTGGTACCTTGTTAGCGGGTGCTCTAGGCACATGTCTGGTGAGAGAGAGTTATTTACCAAACTAGAGGAAACACAAGGTGGATATGTTACCTTTAGTGATATAAACACTGCCAAAATCCTTAGGGTAGGAACCATTGTAGCCCCTAGCATTCCTCAACTCACCGAAGCTCTTTATATGCAAGGCCTTAAGCACAATTTGATTAGTAGTAGTCAAATATACGATAAAGGCTACAAAGTGTAGTTTGGAAAATATGGATGTGTGATCAAGGATCATGGAGAATACAACATCTTAGCCGAAGGAGTAAGGACAAGAGACAATTACTATATCATTAATCCTCATTTCCAACAAGAGGACACTTGTCTTTTGACCCAAAAGGATGAGACCAATCTTTGGCATCAAATATTAGGATATCTTAACTTTAGAGATCTTATAAGACTTAACAAGAATGGGATAGTCAAGGATCTTCCCAAGCTAAGCAAGGTTGATAACTCAATATGCAAGAGTTGTCAAATGGGGAAGCAAACTAGAGTCTCACATAAGAAAGTTACATCTATTGAGACTACCAGAGCCCTAGAACTTCTTTACATGGACTTTGCTGGTTCAACTAGAACCGAGAGTCTAGGTGGAAAGAAGTATTTCATGGTCGTGGTTGATGATTTCTTAAGGTATACTTGGGTAGCATTCCTAAGAGCGAAATCTGAAGCCTTCAATGAATTTCTCAACATTTGCAAACGAATTCAAGTTGAGAAAGATCTAACTGTCAAGAGAATTTGAAGTGACCATGGAAAGGAATTTGAGAATCACAAATTCTCAAGTTGGTGTGAAGAGTTTGGAGTGAAATATGAGCTTTTAGCTCCCAAAACTCCCCGACAAAATAGGGTGGCTGAAAGGAAGAATATGATTCTTTTAAACATGGCTACAACAATGCTTTCAAGCAAAAACATAGCCTAGAGGTTTTGGGCTGAGGCAATTAGCACTGCATGCTATGTCTCTAACTAAGTTTCTCTTAGGCTGATCACAACCAAAACCCCACATGAACTGTGGAGTGGCAAGAAACCAAGTGTGAAATACTTCAAAGTATTTGGTAGCACTTACTATGTTTTTCGAGATAGAGAACATCTAGGAAAGTTTGATGAGAAGATAGATGTGGCCATGCTCTTAGGATACTCCACAACTAGTAGAGCCTACCATGTCTACAACATTAGGACTCGCTTAGTGGAGGAGTCAATCAATGTGACGGTAGATGACTTTGAGGCAACATATGAGCAAAGGAAAGTGCCAGTAGTGTTGTTTGACCATGAGGATGAGAGCTCATCTCAAGTAGAAATTGAGAAATCTCAAGGAGATCAAGCACTCTTCTCATTTAAGTTCGAAGGAAGAAGTTGAAGAAATTCAACTTCAACCCAAGGACAAAAGGCTCACCAAGGGATTTTCATGAGAAGACATCATTGGTGATCCTAACATTGTAGTGAAGACAATGAGACAAATAGAAAACATCCTCAATCACCTATGTTTTATTTCTAAAATAGAGCCAAAACGAGTTAAAGAGGCTCTAAATGATCCAGATTGGATCTTAGTCATGCAAGAGGAACTAAATCAATTCCAAAGGAATGATGTGTGGTTTCTCCAAGAAAGGCCTATTGACAAGAATGTCATTGGTACCAAATAGATCTTCAAGAACAAACACGATGAACATGGTATAGTGACTAAGAATAAGGCCAGGCTAGTTGTAAAGGGATATGCCCAGATAGAAGGCATTGATTTTGAGGAAACATTCATCCCTGTTGCAAGGTTGGAATCCATTAGGATCCTCTTGTCCATAGCATGCTATTTAAAATTCAAGCTATATCAAATAAATGTCAAGAGTGCATTCCTAAATGGAATTCTTCAAGAGGAAGTATATGTTGAGCAACCTGAGAGATTTATGGACCATCATATGCCAAACTATGTATATCGGCTCAAGAAAGCTTTGTACGGTCTCAAACAAGCAAGCTCCAAGAGCTTGGTATGAAAGACTCACAAAGTTTCTTCTTGATCACTATTTTGATTGAGGAAGTGTTGATAAAATACTAGTCATCAAGAAACAAAATGGTTGTATACTCATTGCTCAAATCTATGTAGATGACATCATTTTTGGGTTTTCTAGTGAGGAGATGTCCCATGGTTTTTCTCAAACAATGAAATCAGAATTTGAGATTAGAACTGACATTCTTCCTAGGTCTACAAATGAAGCAAACAAATGATGACATCTTTCTGAGCCAAACTAAGTTTGCAAGAGACCTTGTTTCCAAGTTTGGATTACAAGAATCTAAACCTGCTAGCACACCCATTAGCACAAGTGACAAGATCACTAAAGACCTCGAGGGAGCTGAGGTCGATTCCACCTACTATAGGAGCATCATTGGGAGTTTTCTCTACTTGACTACAAGTAGACCAGACATTGCATTCAGTGTAGGTGCATGTGCTAGATATCACGCTGTCCCCAAAGAATCACATCTTAAGGTAGCTAAGAGGATTATCTAATATGTCCACGGGACTACGGACTTTGGGTTATGGTACCCATTTAATACCACATTTGAGATAGCTGGGTATTTAGATGCTGATTGGGCTGGTGATGTGGAGGATCCCAAGAGCACAAGTGGAGGTTGCTTCTACATAGGCAACAATCTTATTTCCGAGCATAGTAGGAAACAAAACTTCATCTCTCTATCAACTATCGACATAAGACACCACTTCATTCGACAATTAGTGGAAGAAAAAGTTGTATCCTTGGACTATGTCAAGATTAAAGATCAATTACTAGACATTCTAACCAAACCCCTTGATTCCATGCAGTTTGAGTATCTTTGAAGTGATATAGGTTTGTGCATCATTTAGGGGAATCACGTGTGATTCTCTCGATGTCGGGGTGCATTGTGGAGAGGGCCTTAGAGCTGGGCATGCATGGGGTGATATGTGGTAATGAGTGGAGGAGTTCCACTTTAAAAAATGGAAGAAAAATAAAAAATCCATATTCCAAATTGATTGCAGGTTTCGCAATTGATTTCACCCCAAACCCTTTGCGAAACTTGTAATTGATTTGGAGGGTATTTTTGTCCAATTTTTTGCATGCGATTTAAAATGAAGGAAACTATCCATTTTCCCTCATTTTTGTCTCTAACGAAATCCCTCTTTTCCCTACAACTTCATTTTTATGATTTTTGAGGTTTCTTATCTAGATCTCATCTTTTTACCTCGAAATCATGTCTCCTCACACTAAAAAGACTACATCCAAGGGAGATCCTCATCCAACCCTCCTTGCAATCCCAAGAAGCAACAGGTGATGTAGTCACCTCTACGTAAGAGGTCAAAGAGACCTACTGAGTCTTTCATTTCATGTTGTGATGCTACGACTCTTGAGAGATTCCAGTGCATCTTCTCAAGATGTTCTATCATCACAGAGAGATCTGTTAATGCCGAGACATTACGAACGACTCACCTGATAGAGCATCTAAAAAGTTGGAGGTGGATGCCCTTTATCTCAGTCATAGGGCATGTCCAGGAGGAAGAGGCTATTCGTGTTTTCTACGTAAACATGTTTGACATCAATAACAAGGAGCTCTCATTTTGGGCCATGGTGTGGAACACCCTGGTTGAGGTTAGCCCCACCATACTCTCTAGATTTTTTGGGGTACCACGTTCTACCACTCCACTAGCATATCCCATTCACCACTTCACATTAGAGAAAAAAGGAGGAATGGTTTAGAATCTATGTGGGAAGTTTGTGACCTAGCCCGATCGTCTATCGCACAAGCAGTGTCAGCCTATTATCCAGGTTCTTCATCGAATATTCACCTACAACATGCTTCCTAACACAAATAGGAGTGTGTTGACGGATGACACCACCTACCTCATAGATGGGATCCTCAACAGTCAGTCGATCAACCTCCTAGCCATCCTGTGTCACACCATGATCAGGACACACGAGGTAGCACACTTGACTGGGAGCCTACCTTTTCCCACTATCATCACCAGCTTCTACAGGCAACATAGGTACCCTTCAAAGTGGTACCTCAGGGTCGCAAAGCCGGGAATGCCGTAGGGCATGACACACTCAAGAAGATGGGCCTGATTGATAAGGCCTTAGGCCTCATGTGCCCCCACTGCCACTGCCCGTACCTCCATAATGACACTCCTCCACACTCTGGTCAGGAAGGTGTCCAAAGTCTTGAAGAACTAGAAGACTTTGGCTTCTAACCAGAAGTAGCTTGTAGTGTGTTACAATGTTGACCATTTAGAGCATCCCATCCTCTTGGGATCCGTGAGTGGCTTTGACTGTACCCAAGGTCGAGACTAGGTTTGAGGTGAAATCTCCACAATTGTGAGTTGATCCTAAGTCTGAGGATGAGGTCCCCATTACACCAGGTGCTGGGGTGGTTAGAGAGAAGGCAACCCAGGCTATTGGAGCTACTAATGATGCTACTGATGGTGATGAGGGTGATGAGGGAGAGGATGATGATGAGGGTGATGATGGTGATGATGACTACTATAATGATGATGATGAGGATGAGAAGCAGGATCATCAGCCATTGAAGGGAGTTGAGAAAGTCCCTACTACTGAGAGAAATGATTCTGAGTGATCTTAGTGTTAATTTTTTTTCTTTCTTTCTCATGATTCTTGATGTATAAATGCTCATGCCCTCTAGGGGCTTTCTTGTTAGATGTCTTATGCACATGACTTGTACCTAGGCGCTGATTCCCCCATTAGATCAATGGATGTAGCCCATTGGGTCTTTTCTTATCAAATATATATATCTTGTCCATTGTTCATCTTCTCTTTGTATTTGGCTTTATCTATGCTTATCATTACTAGCTCATTATCTATGTCAATTCTTACCAAAAAGGGAGAGAGATATATTCAAATCCACATATGACTTTGTGGAAATGAGGTGAGAGTGAGGGGGAGTCACTCAATTCACATAGGACACATAAGAGAAATCCAAGGGTGTTAAAATTAGTGCCATGTGTATCCCTTCATATCTAAGTGAGAGAGCACTAACATAGGGGGAGTTAAAATCTAAACAATATCAATCTAAAATTCAAAACAACTCACTTAGTGCACAGTCTATACACATTCTCTCATGCTTTACTTTATGCATATATATTGTTTATTCATTGGCCATTTGACATGAGAAAGGTGGTTGTGATTGTAGGGCTTATTGACTCACAGCACAAGTGATTTCAAGACTACTGCGCTGAACTCCTATTCTTGTGTATTGATGAGTCCATGTATTTGGGTTGTGAGAAATCAACGTAATTTGTATCTAAATGTGTATTTAAGTTTTGCCATGGAATTGATAAGGGAGAGATTGTTGATGTATGTCAATCCCATGAGCAAATATTGGGCATATGGGTAGTGCTAGGAGTCTTGTAAGTGTCCTATGTAAGCTCATAAGTTCATATCATGAAGCTTAGAAGGACCAAAGGCCAATAAAAAACACTGGAAAGAGGCACACCAAGGAAGGTATATATCATGCATGCATATCATATTATGTGTCTAAAAAAATCCTAGACATGGTCCCCAAGAATACCCAAACTTGAATGCCTAAGGACAACCTAAAGAAAACAACCCAAACAAAATGTTCAAAAAAATTCAGTCAAATCGATTGCGAAACTTGTAATCGGTTTTGGTATGATTTTGCATCTCATTTTTCGACACCCAAGGGCAAAACCCATAGGCCTAAATCGATTGCGGTAAGAGTTTGGGAAAAATTCCTTGACCCTAAACCGATTGAGAAACCCCAAATCGATTTAGGGCCTAATAGGCACTCTAAAGCGATTGCGAAACCCTAAATTGTTTGGAGGGAAATTTTAGAAATTTGAATCCTATTTTGGTTCATCTAAAGGCCCAAAATGACTCTCCATTAGCCATATGCCTACCCTAAGGCTATGAATGCTCCTCCCTACTATAAAAGGGACTTTTTTCTTTAGGGTAAGGTATCTCCAACACTCAAAACTAGTCTTTGAGAAAGCTAAGAGGCATACTACTTTGAGAGACCTATTCACTATGCAAATATCCATTGCCTACAGATTCTTGAGCTTTAATAGCTAGCATTCTACATTACTCTCTCCTATTCTTTCTCTCCTATTGAGCATCACTTCTACTATTAAGGAGAGGTTGTGGTGAGCACTTTCCTAAGAGGAACTCACTTTTGGCTGAGCTCAAGGAGCACTGAGACAAGTACTTGGAGCTTGTGGATAGCTAATGCACATCAGCTCAACAAGGAGCATCCCACATATTGAGCAACTAGAAATGTTAACCATATGGGGTAATATTTTCTTGACTTTGCATTCATTTGGATTCATATTCATTTTTACTATTGCCTTGCTTCCGCCAAAGACACTGGAAGCTTGACAACTTCCATTGGAGACCCGAAGGTAGTGCACACTCGTCGAAGACACTGAGTGTTGTTGTTTAGCTTGCCATTGAGCAAGTAGTTAGGTTTGTATATTGACCTAGGTTGTAATAGTACCTAAATGAAATATACCTAAGCTCGGTAGTGAGCTTTAGAAGAGTGGATGTAGGCCCAAGTTCCAAACCACTATAAATCTTATGTTGTGGGTTTTCTTTATGTGATTGCTTGTCTCTCCATTGCTATACTTTATACCACTCTTGTCTAACACATGTTTGATATTATACTTGAGTAGTTTCATTAAAACACACACTCACTAGGTGAACAATTTGCAAAAGGAATTAATAACCACAATAAGGTAAACTTAAAAAGGGGCTAATTAAATTAAGAAATCCTATTCACCCCCCTTTAGGATTATTGGTGTGACATTTCACCTTCTTTATCGAATTATACTTTATAACCTTTATCACATATTTGGCTAATGCTTATCAAGTTGTACTTAAGGCATTGTACATAAGGAGCTTTAGTGAGTTATAGAATGCTGGGGGCTGCTATGGATCCTATCCCAATGATTTTAGTGGTGTTTCCATCACCAAATGTAACATATCTAGCTTGAGTGTTCTTAAGATACCACCTTAATGAGCTTCTAGCTCTTAGTACGGTGTGAATGACCAATCACTTTGGGTCATCCTTTCTTACCCATACTCTCTTAACCTTAGGATGTTTAGAGATTTACCTTTTGGCATTCTGTTGTTGGGCTAAATCCTTATTTCTTTGAAGGTTCGATTTTCAACATTTTAAAAATAGTTTCTTTTATTGACATTTTCCCTACTTTGCATTCTTTAGGATTTCATGTCATTTGCCATTTTTCTACAATCCACCTTAATGTGCCATTCTAAGCCACAATAATAGCAATAGAATAGGGTCTTTTTATGTGCATGAGATTATAGTGTCTTCCTTCTATGTTATTCATTATAGAAGGATTGTTGGGCTCCTTTAGGTTTCTTATATTGACTAGGTTGCACCTTAGTCTTCTTAGAAGTGGAGATATTCTATTGGAATCGTCTAGGAGTGGAAGCCTTGTTTGCTTGAAATTTGGTCCATGCCTCCTTGGCATGGGATTAAGGCATGCTCATCCCTTGAGCTCCTTTAGAGGAAGATGCTTGGTTGGATTGAGGTTTACTCCCAACCGCTTATGCATTGGATCTTGATTAGGGTTGCATGGTTCTTTTCCAATATCTACCTTAACTAATAGGTGCTTCACTTTTGAATGAGGTAGATGTTTTTTCCTCAACCTTGTTTGACCTTTGATAAGGTATTTGTAGCTCCACCTTTTTCTTTCCTATCTTGGAAGGTTATAGAGGTGGTTGAGTAGATCCTTTGACTTTAACAAAGCTATTCTTGTGTCCTTGAGTTGAGGAAGAGGCATTGGCTTCAGAATTATAACCTAGTCCGGTCATATCTCCATACTCTTGACCCATAGTGAGCATCTACTCAAACCTTCCATTTCCTTGGGCAAACATTACGATGTTCTTCCTCTTATCTTCTTCAAGCTCATTAATTTGTTTAAGGTAATCAAGGGACTTCCTTGTAAGTTGAGCACACGTCAAGTTGAGAGATTCTTTCTTCTTGTTTAAAGTCTTTATTTGGTTTTCTAATTCATGGATGAGTGAGTCATCACTATGAGACTCATCCCTAACCTCTTCTATGTTTTTGAGCTTTTCCTCAAGATCATGAACTTTGTTAGAAAAGTTTTGATTGTCCTCAAGAAGTCTTCTCTTTTAATGCTTCATGTTGTCCTTTTCTAAGCCTAAAAATAGTTTAGCTTCATTGAGTTTCTTTTCTTGTTCCACTATTTTAAGACTCATTTCCTCCTTGGCACATAGGAGCAAGTAGTTTTCTTTGGAAAGTTCATTCTTCTTGTCATTTTCCAATGAAGACTCTTGTTAAAGAGTAGAGATGGTGTTTTCAAGGGATTTCGACTTTTTAGTCAACTCCATAACTTCTCTCTTGAGTTGTTTGTTCTTCTTCCTTAACTCCACACTTTACATAAAAAGATTATTGAATGCTTCTTATGCATCATAGATCTGCTCCTCTTCTTCGTATTCTGCCTCATCTTCACTACTTGAGTCACTTGTTTCCAAAAGTAAACTCATGAGAGTACCAAAAGCATAAAGGCTTTGATCTCTTGTGAGGGAGCTTCCTCACAAGTTTGAGACTCATGTTCCAAAGTCTCGGACTCATCATCCCATGTGGAAACCATGACATTGCCCTTTGACTTGTACTTGTTCTTCTTATTACCACAATCCTTGATAATATGTCAATTTCTTTTGCACTCATAGCAAATGGGAGGTTCTTTAGAGAAATCCTTCTTCTTTTTGTAGCCCGGGTAGGGCTTTCTTAATTGTTTGTTCTTGGAGTAATCCTTAGTATTTATCTAGAAGAACTTATTGAACCTTTTAGCTACAAGAGCCAAGTCATCATCTGAATCTTCATTTGATTCAGAGGGTTCTTCTACCTTAAGAGCAATGCCCTTTTTTTTGGTAGGTTCCTTAATGGCTGCTTCAAAAGTTTGAAGTGAACCAATTAACTCTTTTAGTTTTATGACTTCTAGGTCTTCGCTTTCTTCTATGGTGGTCACCTTAGGCCTAAACCTTTTGGGGAGGGACCTAAGTACTTTCCTAATCACCTTAGATTTGGGAATGTTCTCACATACACTTCTCATAACATTTACCAAGTTTGACAACTTAGTGATTAATTGGGAGATTTCTTCATCCTCCTCCATCCTAAGAGCTTCAAGCTAAGTCGTATACATTTAAAGTTTGGACATCTTTATAGAACTTGTACCCTCATAGGTAACTAAGAGAAGCTTTTACGCTTCCTTTGTCATCTTAAGATGAGCTATCCTCCTAAACTCATTTGAGGAAAGGCTACTTGCTATGACAATCAATGCCCTAAAGTTGAACTTGTGAGCATCTGCCTCAGCAGGGGTCCACTCACTTGTTGGTTTATCGGGCTGTGTATAACCATCGACTATTACACTCAATACTCTTAGGTCATAGGCATATTAAGGAATATCTCTATTCAAGATTTCAAATAGCCATATTCAGTTCCATTGAAAAATGGAGGGGTGTTAATGGACATAACACTATTTTTTCTAGTTATCTAGGCTTTTTACTAGGACCTTACTCGAGATGTTAAGCCCTATGCGAGTAACCTAGGTTCTGATACCAATTGAAATTGCTTTAAATTATCCTAGAAGGGGTGAATAGGATATCTAATTTAATTTACTCATTTTTTAATTTTGTCTTCAGGTTGATTTTAATCTTTTTAACTTAGCCTAAGTGTGTGTGTGTGTGTTCTAAAGTGTCTACTCAAATATTTTGTTAAACAAGTGCTATGTAAGAGTAGTAATGAATATTAAAGTAAAGAGATAAGCAATCACACACTCAATCCACAATAAGAGATTTATAGTGGTTCGGCACTAGGGCCTACGTCCACTCTTCTAAAGCTCACTATCAAGCTTAGGTATCTTTCATTTAGGTACTATTACAACCTAGGTCAAAATATAAAAACCTAACTATTTGCTCACAAGCAAGCTAAACAACAACCCTTGGTGTCTCCGGCGCATGTACACTATTTCCAGTGTCTCCGACTGAGGTAGTTAAGCTTTAGGTGTCTTTAGCGGAAGAAAAGAAAAAACAATAATAAGGATGAATGCAAAGTAAAAAATATATTACCACAAGTTGGTTGATGTTGCTTCTTTCTCAAAGTGGGGTGCTCCTTGATGAGCTAGTTTACATTAGCTACCCACAAGTTCCAAGTACTTAGGTCTAGTGCTCCTTAAGCTCAGCCAAATGTGAGTTTCTATTTGGAAAAGACTCACCATAAATTCTCCTCAATAGTAGTAGAGTAGTATTCAAGAAGAGAGAAAGAGAAAGTGATTATAAAGTAGAATGCTAGTTATTCAAGCTCAAAAACTAGTGAAGTAATGGTGTTTTTCACAGTGAGGGATGCTTTCAATATTGTAAACTTTGTAACTCTCTCTAGACAGCTTGGAGTATTAGAGATTTTTACCCTAATGGGAAAAGTTCCCTTTTATAGAGGTGAGGAGCACCTACAACCTTTGGATTGGAATCTATTAAAACGGGCTTCTCTTTAGAGCCTTAGATTTTGAAAAACGGGGTTCAAATTTTGAAAATTGTGTCTTAATTTTTTTTAAAATTGTCCTCATAATCAATTGCTTGATTTGCAATTGATTTTGGCTGGCAATCGATTGGGATTCACACTCAGGCTCGCAATCGATAGCTAGATCCCAAATCGATTACAAGTCTTGACATTTTTGTACAAATTTATTCCTCAATTGATTGTGGCCTATGGGTTCGGACCAAGGGAGTCTCAGTCTACTCCTAGATTTTCGCTGTAATTGGTTGCAAGATTCACAACCGATTGTGCCAAAATCGATTGCTTGATTTGCAATCGATTGTGGCTTCCAAAAATTTTGTGTCTTGGTTTAGCATTGTAGGAGGGTCTATCCTTAGGCTTTTCTCCTTTCGGTTTTGTGAGAGACCTATCACCATGTTTACGTTGGTATCTCTACTATAAGAAACAAGTTTGGGGTGGGTCATTCCCATGTCACAGATCTAAACCTGACCCACATCGCAGTCCATGGATTCCGGTCATGACACTATCATCTTCCCCAACCACAATATAATGGCTTACCATAATCTTCGGTGACCTAAATCAGTACAAGAGTCTATAAGTTTAGGCTTAAGGGTCTAAACGGCCTTCCCTAGAGGGAGGTAGCCGGTTTTTAACTCCATAGTAAAATTTCAGTTGGCAGTGACTCCAAAGGCTATCCACACATACCATAAAAGAGAGAGAGAGAGAGAGAGAGAGAGAGAGAGAGAGACCTCTCCAATATAACACTCTTCCCTTGCATGACAAACGAAGGGGGGAAGAAGCCAAGGAAAAGGAGGTTGGCTTGAATCCCAATGCCCATGTAGCATAAGTTGTTTATACCTAATTTTCTTTGTTGCTAAGATTACCCCAATGGCTATCCTCTCCCTTAAGCTTGTATGAGACAACTCCCAAAAAAATATTGGAAAAGGTTAATATATGAAATCTGCAAATGGCCTCTTTCTCTCTCTCTCTCTCTCTCTCTCTCTCTTCATTTTCTAATCCATCATTAGGGTATTATTTGCTACAGTTTTTGTTAATGAAATAATCCATTTTCTTTTTTCCCTTCTCATTACAGTTTAGGGTTATGCTAAATGTGTTTCCCCAAAGAACTGCTCTTCTTCTTTGACAGTTCTTATGCTTATAGGTTTTATCTCTGCATTTTTTTCCCACGATTCAATTTTCTTTTCTTCTTATTTACTTCTTAGATAAATAAATAATAGCTTGTTCAGAAGCCACCTATAATGTAATCATTTCATTTGAGTTTCTCAAGGCATTTGTAGCCACAAGGTGATGGTTTGTAATGAACTCATTCAAATTTATTTTATTTGTTAACTACAATTAGAAATGAAGTCATCTTAAGTTTTTCTATAAAATGAAATGACTTTCTGTTATCAAACACAAATCAGTGCAAATTTGAATGAGGTCATTACAAACCATCTCATTGTGGCTACAAAAGCCTTGGGGAGCTCAAATGAAATGATTACATTGTAGGTGGCTGCCAAACACAGCCTAAATAAATAAATACATGGACTATTGATTATGCAATTATTAGAATCAAACTTTAAAAACAGCAGCTAACTACCAGCACATGTATGGTATTGGAGATGATGGAAAGAACTCCATTATACTCTCACAGTATTAAGGAAAATCACCTTATTTTCTTCTTCTTCTTCTTCTTTTGGTTCTAGAACCACTTGTTAGTAGTTAGGCTGTCATTTGAACCGGGCTTGTCCTAAGCTTGACATGTCCAGCCTGAAAATAATCAGGTTGGGCCAGCCTAAATTTGGGTTGAGCTGAGTTTGGGCCCAACTTTTAGGCCCAAAGTTTTATTTGAGTCAAATTTAAGCAAACTCAATTTCAACCCGAGGCCCAGCCCAGCCTAGTAACAAATAATAATTTTATTTATATGTTGTGATATATATATATATATATTCTTTATTCTTTTTGGATCCATGTATTTTAACAAATTTA
>JAOXJP010117810.1:0-13934 GCA_025762735.1 Platanus orientalis | reverse complement strand
GATGTACGCAGCCTTACCCCCATTTCTGGAGAAGCTGTTTCCGTGACTTGAACCTGCGCCACCAGGGACGCTAACGGTAAGCCTTACCGTTGGGCCAAGCCGCCCTTTAATTAAAAACCACATCCATCTAATACAAAACATGCTTCTATCTATTACATGGGAAAGCTTCTTTTCAATATATATATATATATATATAAAAACCACATCATTTATTACAAAAGATGCTTCTATCAATTACAGTGTGTAAAATAATAAGTTAATTGTTCTTTGGGCCGTTTTTAATATAATCATTATTCATAAAAAAATACTATTAAGTATTTGTTCATATTTAGGGAAATCATAAGATAAACCATGTTACCTTTCTTGATGTTTGTAGATCAATTGGTGCTACCTTCTTCTTCTTCTTTGAATGTGTGTGTTCATGGCCTATTATATGATTGTTGTTGGTGTCACGGTTTTTCTGCAAAGGGATCTGGAGATAATTGATAATTCTATATGTCGGTATCTTATTGTTTTTTCTTTTTTAGTTCTATCTTGTAGTTTGATGGTGTTTCAAGTTTATAGGGGTTGCTTAATATTGTGATTTTTTTGAAGTTTAAGATACATGTGAATAAGTTAATAGATGGTAACATATGTACAAAAAAATTATATATTATATATTGAAAAGTTAAAAGTAACTTTTGATGAGTGGAAACCAAACGCACATCTTGACTTATGTTAACGGAGAAGTTACTTATCAAATATACAAACCAAACATCCAATCTGACTTAAAATCAACTTATCTAACGAAAAACAATTACTTATTTGTAAGAAAATTATTTAGTTATGTAATAAGTTTAAACAAATGAGGCCGAAATGTTGGATCCACTGTTCTTTTGTATTTTGGGTCTCACAATGTTTGGGTTATGGTGTATTCATTAAAAATGTTAAAAAATCATAATTTCTTTTTTTAAATAATTTTTTCCAACAACAATTCCACAGCTTTTTTAGAAAGTAGTATAGTTGGCTTGCAGCTTTCTCACAGCAACTGCAACCACAGTAGCTTTCGCACAGTGCATCCAAACACCCCCTATGAGTTGTCTCCTCCTTAACCTGTTCCTTGATGTGGACATTGTAAAAAGGGCTCCTTAATGTGCCACCACAAGAAAGGACACAATTAAAGACATGAGTACTGTGTGGGTTATTTAGGGTAATTTAGGGGCTGAGTGCTTTTGTAATAAGGTCAATAGTGCCATGTGTTTTTTGGGATTTTTAGTCTGAGGGTGTTTTTGTAATAAGGCATTATTGCCAAGGGTAGTTTAGGTATTTCAGGGTCGGTTCTCAGCCTTGTTTTATTGTCCTTTATGGATCTAAGCCTAAGTGGGTTCTCCTTATTTATTTTGGATTGGTTGGCAACTCCTAATAGGAGTAGGTTTTAGTAGTTTTAGTCATATGTAGTATGCAAGAAATCCACAAGTAGGTTTTAGGAGTCTGACGGAGCATGCAAGAAATCCACAAGTAAATTAAACTCAAGCAAATCTAACTAGAAACAAGATTCTTACTCTTATCAATTGTTTGAAAGTAATCAACAGGGAAACTAAGTGATGAAATAACTTAACCTAACAATAGAGAGCATATATAATAAAGAAAACAAGAACCCAAATACTTAATTTATTGACTACTTCTAAACTAGAGAATAACTTAACAAACCAAAGTATAAAAGATCTCAAACATATAGACAAGAATCGGTTGCCGACTATAAACAACCTCCAAAAGCAAGGTATATGCATCCCTAATGCTTGCCCTTTTTGCTTTCAAGCTGTGGAAGAAAAACAAGTCATATATTTATCCATTGTCTTTATGCTACTGAAATTTGGAATAGTATATTGGGGGAAGCAGGTGTTGCTTGGGTCTGTCATGACAATGTGTGGGATTCTATGAAAGGTTGGCATCTTAGAAGGGCTTCTCAAAAAGGAAGGGTCCTATGGAGTCTAGTCTTTCCCAGTCTGTTGGTCTATATGGCTGGAGCAAAACCAAAGAATTTTCGAGAGTTATATTGTGCCGGCTTTCAATATCTGTAAGAAAACCAAGGATCGGTTTTGTTTCTGGACTAAAAATTGTAAAGAGTGGGAGGGATTTTCTGCTGTAGACATTAAGAAAGGGTGGGTTAATTAAATAAGAGATACTCCCGTGTAGCCTTCGAGCAGTGGTTGTTTCTTTTTTCTTTTTTTTTTCTTAATGAATTTTTCTTATCCAAAAAAAATAAAAGACCTTAAACAAGATGATAAAACTATGCTACATAGATATAATGGGCTATCAGCAAACTATAAAGAGGGATATGTGAACATCAATATATGTAAAGGCCACACAATCCATAAGGTAATAGGAAAGGATGATGTCAAGCAAGGTAGGGCCTGATATAGGGTGCTGGCAGCCGGGTAACGAACTGAAGATATGCCCAAGAAGATGGGAATGTAGTACTGATATCAATGGGAAAACAAAGAGATGGAGATACGCCAACTATGGACTGATATGGAAGTTACAAACCTGGACAGCAGCTAGTGTTAATAAAAACAAGCTTTAAAGTTTAAACTATGTCTTGGGTAAGTAAAGAACCTCCACAGGATAATGCATTCAGCCTCCAGCAAAGTTTTCCAACAGAATAAGTAATATATATCCCAATCAGATGTAGTACTTTCTTCAAACAAATGGAGTGCACAATCAGGGCAGTAGCAAGCAAGTTACTATGTCAGCCTTGAACACTTCTTTGCTCAGTCCACCAACATCATTATTAAAAACAAAAAAAAAAGAAAGGAATCTCCAAGCATGGGTCTTTACTCAGCAACAGATTCAAACTAAGAAAACCCCAGAGAATCTGGCATTTGTCCAAACACTTAAGAGGCACTCAGTTGCATCAACAGGAAACTCCAATCACGGTCATCAGTTCAGCCCAGGTATTGGGATATAAATCCCTATGTAAAATAGAGTTATCAAGCAAGAGAAGCTTGCGTAAAATTTTGGGCACTACTATGTGATGCAGTTTAACAGAGATAATACCAAAGATGATGTAGAATGATGGCTAAGAATATCAATAAAATTCAAAGTGATGTAGCGGAAACAAGAAAAGAGAAAAAGAAAAGATAAAGACCTGATTTGAAGCTTTTCCAAACCCAAAATAGGGGATCTTCGCCTCCACCAAACTTAAATAAACTCAATGAATCTACCTTTGGGAAAAACCACTCTTGGTTTTTAGACTTCACAAAGGAAGAACACACTAACCAAGAGCTGGAAAGCAAGAAAATTCTTTATTCAGCAATTTCTTCATTCATTCATTCATTGTAAAATTATGGGAAGAGGTTGCCTTTAAACAGGCTTACAACCTTTAACAATTAAAAACTTGCTAAAATATGAAACTACTTAAAATCCTAAACTTGCTAGCCAAGTTTTCTATAACATAAAACTAAAAAACTTATTTTCCAAAAATTAAAATAACTAAAACTTAAAACTTTATAATAAAAAAACACTATTCCCATTTTTATTGACACCCCCTTAGTAATTTGGTCATAACTTTCCCAAATCACATTGGATTTGTGCAATCTTTGTCTCGTTAGAAAGGTAATTGAATAACCTATCTAATTACACCAAAATCAAACCAAAATAACAAGTTTTGACCTTTGAAAAAGTGAGTATACATCAAAAACGGGATTACTCTAAAAAAACAACCAATATCTTGGCACTATTGACCTTATTATATGGACACATAAAATAAACCTTACCCCACTATAAGACCCTTATTAAACCATATAACATTGCATCATCCATAAATTGCTCCATGCGTAGACCCCACCAAGGCCAAGTGTGGACCCCACCTAGTTCTAATGTCCGCATCACTATGTTTTATCACTATATGGATTCTTGAAGTTTGTTGAACAGGGTGGTTGACCGAATGGTTTTTAAGATACGAGTTTGAGGTCTTGATCAATCCAAACAATACAGATGAAGAAGATAGGACTGCCACCTGGTAAAGGGGTATAATTCCTTTGTAAAAAATCCCACAATATCATAGAACCAAAGCTGGAAAGTTTCTGGACAAAGGGTTTCTTGATTTTGGGATAGGTTTCAGCAGCTTTTTTTGGGTTTTTTTTTTTTTTATTGACCGTATGATCTGGAAGGTGTGGGAATTGGTTTCTGTTGATGGGAATACCAGGGAAGAGTTAGGATGGATGGGTAAGTGATATGGAAGGATATGGTAATGGTTTGATGGTGTTAGAAGCTAAGGGAGATGGTTAATGAACTGTTGTAACAAGGGGAAAACAGGAAACCAGAAAAAAATAAAAAAATAAAGGTAATGGTGAAGGAGAAGAAAATGAAGAAGTAGAAGATGGAAGGAAAAAGATGAGATGATAAATACCTGGAAAAATCATCAATCCCTCCTAGGAAATCACCAACCTAGGTCTTTAGTAAGCAATCCAAAAGAAGTAGCAGCAGCCGGCTGGTAAGAGCAAGCAAACAAGAGAAAAAATCTCAACCAAATTTTTTTTTCAAGAGGTGGGGTGTTCAACCATAAGGTCCTCTCCCTTCTATTTATTGATTTTCAAATGCAGGTTAAACCCTTGATTACAAAGAAATAGAAGCAAACTAAAAATTAGAAAGTCCTAAAAATGCTTCCCCCTCCCCATGTAGTTGTTCCATACAAAAATTAAGCTTAAAAGCCTCTTTCACAATAATACCCTATATAAAAAACTGAAATGACCAATATGTTCCTAATCTACTTTAGACACAAAAAAAGTGTCTACAAAATGAAAGAAAAAGGCATAAGAAGCCATAAAAATAAAACAAAACATAAAATAAAAGCGTTCACATGTCATCCAACATAAGTGTCCACATGCGGCCCCACAACCATGGAAAAGTTGGCCCCACATGTCTCGAAAAGATGCCAAATAGCTTGAAACTCCTCCAAATCAATCCCGGATCAAAGCAATGGACTCTAGATGCGCTCTAGTCCATATAAAGACTCACCGGGACTCTCCTCTTATGCTGGTACATCATCCCGTACTTGCCACGTGGCAAGATGTCCTCATCAGAGTCCTAATTGGTTTAGGATTTCTATTTAGATTCTAATTTTATTTTGGAAGTCTTATGTTAGAGAAAGCCCAAGTTAGAGATCTAGTTAGAGTCCAAGATAAACTTAGATTAGGATTTCTATATTGAGTCCGTGTTTGATTTGGTTACGTTTAGAGTCTATAAATAAGGTTAGTCTCTATGCAATAAGTAGGCTTGAAAATTTGAAAATAAAGTTGTGTTTTGTTGGGTTTGATTCCCCTCTTATTTCCCCTTTCCCATGGTGCAGCTGTGTGGATACTAGGCTCAGTCCTAGTGTCTTCTTATTTTTTTCTTCTTCTATCTTCTTCTTGCTTCTTCTTCTTCTTTCTTATTCTTTATTCTTCTTTATCATTCACACCCCTCTTCTATATTCCCCTTCATATGCTACTGTTTGGAAGCCCCTTGAAGTCTTCAAAAGTGACTAATGAAGCTGCTGGAACCTCAGAATTCTGCATATCAAGTAATACTACAGCAGGTATTCTTGGGTTTCTTTATGCTAAAATCGCCCTCTATCAAGAAAGGGTCTTTTTTGTTCTTTTAATTAGGGTTTTTCTCTTCTTTATATGCCCTTCTAATCCTTTACTTTCCTTTAAATTCTTTTGCTGTTTTGTTGAGTTCTTAATGAGTTATCTTTAGTTCTTAAAGGTCTTCTTGATTGAATCTCTACAGCAGCAAGTTTCTTATATAATTTTATATACCTCTTCTTATCCGATTGGTTTGAAATTTTTGGTCCAAATCACTTTTATATCCATATAATAGCCTGCAAAATTTCATACCTTTCTGACATCATGTAAGGGGTATTTTGGACACTTCACCTCTGCTGCCATGATTTCCAGAATTTGGACCAGCAGGGCTCTTTTTTCTACTCTTCCCATCTTATCTTCCTCTAATTTTTCTAAAATCTCTTGGTCTAATTCTTGATTTTATTCCCTAACTTTTCCCTATTGTGGGACTTTTTCCTTTCTCATATCCAAATTCCCTAGGTTTTTCCAAGGCTCTTTAGTGAGCTCATGTTGGGTTGGGGGGTTTATGATCTTGGGAGTCTTTCTATGTCCATCTGGCATGCGTTACCAAGGGTGATTTGTTGAGGATTGTGGAAGGAAAGAAATAGTAAGATTTTTTAATTAAAGTTTTGAAGTATTAATAAGGTGGTGATCTCTATTTGCAAGTCTCTTTTTGAGTGGGCTTCAGTTTGAGCATCTTTTGAAGATGGGGACTGGGATTCTATATGGAAGGAGGAATTGTAATTTTGTTATTGAACTTTTTGTTTCTATTTTGATATCACCTTTGCAGTAATTCTCATTTGTTGTACTCTTTATATTGTGCTCCTTTCAATAAATTATTCCTTACCTTTCAAAAAAAAAAAAAACATCCTTTAGGGCCTAGAATAGTAGGATCCTATAGCCCTAAACTATCATATTATTAATTTCAATATCAGAGCTTATCATCCTGCATCATTCCTCCATGGTCCTTTGACAATGACAGTGGCCACCAATCCATGAAAGAATGTAGTCATGGAGAGAATGAACCAATAGTGACCCAAAAAGAGAAAAAAAAGGGTTGTCTCTACGTATGAATCTCATGTGCCTCTCCAACTTCTTCAGGTAGTGTCAATCCTATTTCTAATGATTTTCATCTTCCTACTGCTATTAGGAAGGGTACCTGTCCTTGAACCAAACATCACATTACTAATTATGTTTTCTATGACACTATCTCCAATGTTTGGAGCTTTTTTCCATATCCTTGTCTTATGTTTCCATTCCATGTAGTGTGTCACAAGTTCTATTTCAGTCTCAATGGCAAAGTGCAGAGGAGGAACCAAGGGCTACACTCAAATGTACAAGGTTGATTACCAAGAGACCTTAGCCTCTGTGACAAAGATGAATTCTATACGTATATTGATTTCAATTGCCAATCCAGGATAGCCTTTGTCCCAACTTGATGTAAAAAATGCTTTCCTTCGTGGAGATCTTGAAGAAGTGTACAAGAGATTTCCTCTGAGGTTCCAACATTTTTTTTTCTGAGATAAAAAGAACCTTTATTGAAACAACAAAAGAGTAAATAAACAAAAAGGGATCACCAGGCATGTAATACCCCGCAAGAAGAAGAAGGAAGAAAAGACAAAAACAAAGCAAACCAAGAGAAACAAAAGCAAATTACATTTTTTTTTTTTTTTTTTTGAGATAAAAATAACCCTTATTGAAATAGCAAAAGAGCAAAGAAACAAAAAGGGATCACCAGGCAGGTAATACCCCACAAGAACACGAAAGAAAAGACAAAAACAAACCAAATCAAAAGAAACAAAAGCAAATTACATATTTTCACGCCATATGAAATACCACTCAATCTCGTCATACTCAAACCACACGGAGACCCAATCAAAAAGGAACTTATAGAAAAACAAAATGAGCTCCTCCTGCCTACAAGACTTTCCCTCGAAAATCCGGTAATTCCCCTCTTTTCACATGCGCCCAACAAATAACACCCAACAAGGCACGCCAGATGAGGGAAGGAAAATTCTCTAGATCCACAACCCACCATCCTTTAATCAAATCACATAAATACTTTGGGAAAGTCCAAGAGATTTTGAGGTGAGAAAGGAAAAAGTGCTAAACCATGGAAGCCATAGGACAATGAATAAAGATATGGTTAACCGATTCTTCCTCCCACACACACATGACACATCTATTGGCCAAGTTCCAACCTCTACTCTACAAATGATTAAGAGTAAGTATTTCATCAAAATAAAGGGTAAGGATTTTATCCAAATAAGCATTCCACAAAGCGAAATTAAAACGGATGCTCAGGTTCCAAATGCTTCTATGGGGGAAATAGCAATCATCAAACTACTTTAGCTCCTAATAAAACAATTTTGCCAAGAAGAGACCCTTATTATTAATGGTCTAAACCCAACTATCGCCTATATTCAACACTAGCCTATGATTTGACAAAGAATGCATTAATCTCACCAACTCACTCATCTCCCAATCATTCAAATTCCTACGCAGCCTCAAAATTCAAACATCATTCAAGGAATCAAAGGAGTCTACCACTAAAACCCGAGGATAACTCACCAAACGGAACATATTGTTAAATCCTTCCTTACGAGTAACCACACCAATCCAAAGATCCCCCCAAAAACTAATATCAACTCCTAATCCAAGGTTGAAACAAATAAACTTCCAAAACTCCAACTTTCCCATCATTATCGACTTCCACATCCAACAAACATGCCCCTCCCCCTAATATCATGAGACTCCCATTTCAAATAAACACGCATCTAGCCACTACCACACTATGCCTAAGACTACTCAGTACCAAATCTCTAAATCCATTTAGCCAATAAAGCATTATTATGATACCTTAAGTTTCTAATACCCAACCCCCCATTACAAATCAGCCTACAAATAGAATCCCAATTCACAAGATGATATCTATGGTGGTTACGCTCGTCATTCCATAACAAGTTTCAAAACTTACACTCAATCCTATTGGCCACCAACAACAGTCAACAAATCCATGAATAGGGAGAGAGTAAATCGGACGGCCAACAAAGTGGACTTAATTAGAGTAAGCCTACCACCCTTGGAAAGGAGGGGGTTCCACAAATCCAACCGCAACGATATTCTCTCAATCACTAGATCCCAAGCTTTTGACTTATAATTCACGCCCAAAGGCAAACCAAGATACAGAGAAGGAAGAGATCCAACTTTACAACCTAAAATCCAAGCCAAGTTATCAATGTCCACATCCTCCCCAATTTGGAAAATTTCACTCTTAGCCAAATTAATACTCAAACCCAAGACAACCTCAAAACACCTGAAAATACACCGGAGATAACCCAAGTGTTCCACATTTGCCTCACAGAAAATCATGTGGTCGTCCACAAATTGAAGATGAGAGATCGAAACACCCCCAGTTCTCACATCAAATCCCCTAATAAACCTCGACTCAGTTTTACAGATCATCTTACTAAGAATGCCCTATATGGGCTTAAACAATCCCCATAAGCATGGTTTGAAAGGTTTCATGGTGTCATGCTCAAGAATGGGTATAAGTAGTGTCAAGCTAATAACACTCACTTTGTCAAGCACCAAAATAGAAAGGTAATAGCTCTTCTTTTCTAAGTAGATGACAGTGTTGTTACAGGTAATGATCAGGGTGAGATCAATAACCTAAAGAATTTTTTGGACAAGGAGTTTAAGATCAAGGGCTTAGGACATCTTAGATACTTTCTTGACATTGAGGTTGCTATATCTAAGAAAGGTATATTTTTTTCTCAGTACAAATATGTGCTAGATCTCTTCTAGAACACCGGTATATTAGTATGGAAACCTTATGAGACTCCTATTGAGTCTAACCATCGCCTTCAAGCAAATGAAGGTAATCGCCTTATCAATGTTGGTCGTTATCAGAGATTGGTGGGAAAGTTGATCTATTTGACCTTGATTAGACTCAATTTTTCTTTTGTTGTTGGACTAGTTAGTCAATTTATGCATGCTCCCACTACGAGGCATTTTGGGGCAGCATACTATATTGTCTGAAATCTAAAAAAGAGTCCATATTGGACTCTTATATGTCAAGAAGAAGGATCGTCAGATTGAATCTTTTACAGATGCAACTTGGGTTGGTTCTATGTCAAATAAGAGGTTCACATCTACCTACTACACGTTGGTTGGTGGTAATGTCATGTGGTGTAGCAGGAAGGAGCCCGTTGTAGCAAGATCAAGTGTGGAAGTTGAATTTTGAGCTATAGCACATGGTATTTGTGAGATCCTATGAATCAATGGTCTTTTGAAAGAATTGAAATTTAATTCCCAAGGTCCCATGACCTTGTATTGTGACAATAAGGCTGCAATTAGCATTCCTCACAATCCTGTCTAGCATTATAGGACCAAACACAATGAGGTGGACCGAAATTTCATTAAAGAGAGACTACAGACTAAATAGATATGTATTCCCTTTATGAAGACCAAAGACCAACTTGCTGATTTATACACTTAAGGCCCTTGCAACACAAGTTTTTCTAAGATTGTATGATTGATATATATATATATATACACACACACACACACACATATACCAACTTGAGGGGGAGTGTTGATGTATATGGGTACATTGATGTAAGTGTACATATGTCTGTGTATTGTATAAGGGTATTATCATAAATAAGTATATATATACTCCTTCATGTATTCTTGTAGCCTTGTCCACTCTAATATATGAATGTATAGTACATGAGAGTATTTAGAACTCTCCCTATGACCATTCCTCCTGAAATGCTCTATTATTCTTCTTCTTCCTCTTTCTCACTAAATACACCTTTGATTTCCACAAAACATGCTTGAAAGTTATTGGCCATGGATGAAGATTCCCCATTACCTTATCTCTCAAAAAAATAAATAAATAAATAAAGGTTCTGCATTACCTACTTTTAAATTTCAAATCGGGACAAAAAGGTAAGTTGATAATTATTTAAGATGAAAAATTCCAATCACATGATCAACAACTTTGGTCTCAATCAAACTGAGCTAAATAAGCATACCATGTGCATAATTTAAAAACTACATGAACAATTTGATATTGGTTTTATGGTTTATTCATTATACTATCAAAAATAAATAAACAAAGCCAGTCCTCAAAACAAATAACAGCAAGCAAATAACGAACAGTTTTCATCTCCAAATGAATAAACAAAAAGGTGCACACTTGAAGTCAATTAGTAAGGAAGCTAAGTTCAAAATGAGGCCTGCATAAATACATTCACAATGCAGCTGCATAATAATATTAACAAACATAAATTCCTCCAAGTTGTTGGGATAAGACTTTGTTGTTGTTGTATAAACTCCTCCAAATTGGACATTTCCCCTACCAGTTGCAGCTACTATCACTTCCTAATTGTATGTAACTAAAGAAGAGATAAGTTACGTTAATGAAAAAAAGAAAAATATTTAAGTAACTCGTGAAAAACATATGAATATAACAGTTTGACACTGACAGGATCATTTTTGAAGAAGACCAAAGACGTGCGTGTGAGGATGAACCAGCGCTTCTTCCATGACTTCCAGCTTATCCCTGCATAAGTTCAACATGAATTTCAAAAGAATATCAAAATACTGAGCAAAATACCAAAAAGGAAAATTACAAGTTACAGCTTCACTGTAAAAAAGTAAAACAGACATCTTGTACCACTTAATTAAATCAGAACAGGGACTGATATTTAACTGCACCACAAATGAATCTTAAAGTACATTACCATATTACATTACTTGTAGAAAGATCAAGTTAATAGGTAGGAAAAGAAAAGAGTTGCTAACTACACAAAATTTATACTCATTTGACTTTTGGGAGATATGACAGCATTGAATCAAATTACATTGATCTTTTAAAATAGTTCTATGGCATCAGATAATAGATTTCTGGTTCTGTGTGTCTTTTTTTCTCCCCCAACATTTGAGAGAGGAAAAAAGAAGCTGTTTCTCATCTCAACAATGAACATAATCTCCAGATTATAGTCAGGTAATTTCTAAGGTTGTCAATTTGTAAAGAAATGGCAACCGGAACAAAATCTGTTTTATTCCTATTAGAAAAAAAAAATCATAAAGAAACAGACCATAGAGACAGCATCAGCCAAGGGGACAAACAATTTTGGGGAAGAGAGACGACCAAAATTGCTAAAGGAGCACCTAAGGTCCTACCAATGATTAGCACCAAAGTTTTCTTTTCAATGCATGTGAGAACAAGAATATCATTCAATGTCAAACAGTAGGGAGAGGCAATAGGAGTGTAATACCCCGCCATGTGCTAAAATGGTAAAAATGTAAATCTACTTGTGTAAATTTTAAAACGACTTTAAACAAACTTTAGAAAGGCCATAGAGGTGTTTTGAAACCCAATAGACTGAGTTAGGAGTAAGGAACCCGAGTTAAGCAATGGAATTGTTAAGTTCTAGGGTTGTCCCAATGTGTCTTAGGGGTGACTTCATTGGCAAACCTTTACCAATCCCACAGGGAAATAGAGTGCAAACCATACACCATTAGAAAGGTCTATGAGTCTACTTTCCAACACAACAAACGGTGAGCGAATCGGAGTTTTATAGAGAAAATTATGGCCATTTTCTCACAAATAGTCAAATCTGAAAAAATTTTGAGAACCGCGAAAGGTCCCAAAATGGGGAAACCAGTCACAGGGGTACTGCAAGTGGTTGCAGCCAAAAAGCCGAAATGTGAGGTTTCTAGACATTTCAAACTCGCACAATGAGAGTGGTCGCATGACCAAGCAACTGGTCACAGGCATAACTTGGGAGCGGTCGCAGGAACTTGTAGCTGATCGCACCCCGCCTACAAGTGGTCACGAGTCGAGGGGACTAGTCACACACTCCCAATTTTCAAAAAAAAACAAAAAAAAAAACAAGGATTCATTCCCCATTTCGCATAGTCTTCTTGAAGAGAGTAGCTTCGTATAATAACAGGTGTATTACCTTATTTTGGCCCAAAATAGATTAGAATACACCTAAGAAAGGGAGAAATAAGAAAGAATTGAGAAAATAAAAGAGTTAGCTCTCCTAAGCTAAGATAAACTTGATTTTCTTAAATCTAGGCTAAGTAAACTAGAATTTGAAGGTTTTGACACTAGATTCTTGTTCTAGAGTGTTTTCTAAATTGATATATATAAAATTTGCAAAGATTGAAGATTGAATAAATGTTTAATCAAAGAAAAGTTGAAAGAATGATTGTAAGTACTCTTGCAAACTAATGTCATTTCCTCCTTTAATTCCTTTAGATCCTTGTGAATTAATGGTAAATTCCACTGTTGGAATGCTTTGATTGAAAATCACGAGAGCCTTACTTTAAATTGATAATTTCTATGATTGTAAGTGATTCCCATGTGAGTTGAATGCTATTTCCATCACCTATGTCAAGTTTTTTTGATGAATTCATGTTATCTATTGAAATTTCATGTGAATTGTCTTGAAAATTGAATCTTAATATGTTTTAGTCTCATGATTCTCTGTATTGATAGATCCATAGAGTTTTTCTGTGAAATTCACATGTTAGATATATAATTGGCATGGATCTAAAATTGAATTGATAAGAATCCCTATAATATTATCTATTATAAAACATGATATGATTGATCTAAGTGAATCTTATTGAATTGCCATAAGAAATGTGAATTCTTTTGTACTAACATGAAATTGAACATGAGAAAATGCCTTTGAGCGAAATTATGTATGATTGAAACTTCAATTCCCATGTATGAAGCATGAAACACAAACCAATGATTGGTAATTTCGATTCCTTTGAACAAATCAAAGATCTCATGATATGAAAGATCCTAAGAACTGTGAATTTTGGAAAACTATTCGAAGTATTGATCATATGTGATCATCTATATAAATGAGTTATGAACCACTGAATATGAAATGTAAACGTATTATGATCGAAACTTATTAAACCATGAAGTCTTCTTTCATATGTCATAAGAGTCTCTTTATTGACTATTGATACCCTTTGATGTATCTCAATTGTTTATTGAACCTTGAAATGTTATTGAACCTTAAGACATCAAACCCTCTTTGGGTCTTATTGAATTATTGAACCTTTTGAACATGATTGAACCATTTGGGACCTTTCATTGGGTCGCAACAATAGAATAGTCTTTTAAGACCTAGCATTGAGTCTCAACAATGCTAAAGTATAGATGACCCCACCGGTAATCTATAAAGGGACCTACCCTTAGGCCGTAACAAGGGAGAATATAGTTTTGGGACCTTTCATCAGATCGAAACAATGATATAGTATAGAGGACCCACTGGTAATCTTCCATTAGGTTGCAACAATGGATATAAT
>JAOXJP010117799.1:0-13934 GCA_025762735.1 Platanus orientalis | reverse complement strand
CTCTTCCCCTTCCCTCTCACCTAAATCTTTTCCCTTGTAAATCAGTTTGGACCCTTAATGTCCTACCTAAAGTCAAACACTTCCTATAAGGTGTATATAAAGAGGTCATCCATGTTAAAGTAAATTTACTCAAACGAAACATCGTTGTGATTGATCTATGTCCTTTATGTAAAGTGGCTAAAGAATCAACCATGCATTGCCTTCTCAAGTGTAGGATAATGGCCCTAGTTTGTTTTGCATCTTGACTCTGTCATAGAACCTCCTTGGAAAATGATACATCCTATTCAGATTGGATAAAATATTTATGTGATATGAATAATCTTTCTAAGCATGATCGTGGTGAAATTTTAAGTATTATTTTTATTTTTGCTTGGAATATTTAGAAAAGTCATAATAAGGTTGTTTTTGAGAAAAATTGTTTTCAATATGCTTAACTCTTTTTCTGTTGTTTTCAGTATGTTAAATGACTCCCAATATAGTAGTAATTCATTATTGGTGTTGGATGGTCGTAATGCCTCACTCTGTTGGAGACCTCCGGATGTGGAGTTGGTTAAAGCTAACTTTGATGGAGCTTTTTGTGCATCATCACATGCTTGTAGACTTGGGGTTGTGATTCATGACTGGAGGGGGTCTTTTTTGTGTGCTAAATTGGATGGAAGTTTCGCAAACTCTACTCTTGTTGTTGAATGTCTAGCTACCCACTTGGCTCTTTCTACGGCCCACGTGTTGGGGTTTACGTGTTTGACACCTTAGAAGTCATCAACCTCCTTTTGGATCCGAATGGGGAGTTTCCTTGGGCCGTTAGTGGCATTATTCAAGATTGTTTCTCTTTTATTCAATCATTTGATTGTTCCAATTGTATGCATGTTAAACATTGTACTAATTCGATGGTTGATTGATTAGCTAAGTTTGGCATGGGTTCAAAAACTTTAGATTGTCGGTCCTCAATTCTTTCTCTTTGGTTGGAACATGACCTATCTTTTGATGTTGCGGAACCCTCCTCTTTAATATATTTATTTGGGTTTATCACACAACCCCCCGCAAAAAAAAACAAAAAAACAAAAAAAAAACCTTACTAATAAGCAAATAGCTCTAGTACTAATGGAACGCGTTAGGCAGCTAGGTCCTTTAAACCATTAAGATCGTAACACTTCACCACGTTTTGCAGCCAATATCTAGACAACCTAATATGTGGTAGTATTGGCATTGAATCGTGGGCCATTTGGGCGGACATGAACAAATGAATATTCCAAGGCTGAAGACTATACATTTAGGAGAACTTCACCCAAGATCAACATTGTGGGCATTACACATGCAAACCATCAATGGGAGGAGAACCTCATCCAAGAAAGGTTAGATAAGGCAGCAGCCATTTCCAATTGGCAAGCCCAATATCCTACGGCTTTTGTGGATACCTTGATTAGTATTGGATCAGACTGCTTCCCAATCTTATTGCATCTATCTCCCCCTTGGCAAACTATGTTGAAGTATATTAATTCTTATATCTCCTAACACCTTAAGGTTTTGAGAGAGTTGGTTAATTTACTATCAACATGGAATCAGAGCACGTTTGGTCGCGAGTTCAAATCCTAGTAGAAGTATTTTCCTGGATTTAGTGGTGTGTATGTGTTGTGTGGACTCGCACCTAGCTCCCCAAGTGTGTTCCTAGGAGAGAACAGTGTTCCTTTTGAGGGAGGTGTTGAAGTATATTAATTCTTGTATCTCCTAACACCTTGAGGTTTTGGGAGAGTTGGTTAATTTACTATCAACAAATTAGACCACAGCGACCCTTTCTGTTCAAGTGGTTCTAGACGAATTATAAAGATCTACAAACCATCATTGATGACACCTAGCATAATGATGCCTAACCAAATTCTAAGAAGGATATTCCATCCAAACTCCAACGATTAATTCCAACTCTCCAACAATGGAACCGTACAATAATTGGTCATATTCTTTTGAAAATTCAGTCCTTGAAAGATTTGTTTAATTTATGCACACTAGGCAACCAACTCCTCATATCACTAAGGAAATTCATGATACTAATGACCAACTAGAGAAGACCTTAAGAGATGAAGAAATTCTATAGGCTTAAAAATCCATAATTCAATGGTTATAGATGGGAAACAAAAATATGAAGTTTTTTCACCTCTACACTTTTCATAGAAGGGCCAAAAGTTTTATTTCTTCAGTTTAGAAAGAGGATGGTCAGTGGGTTCACAAGGAATCCAACTGTGCGGATGTCCTATATACTTATTTCCATAAATGTTCCAATCCTCAAACCCAAAGAGGAGTGACATTAAGCAATTTATATCTCTTCTCTTCTGTCAACTATTTGTAGAAGCCCTGGATTTCTTAGATAGGCTCATCTCCATTGAGGAATTTGAGTAGCATTTTTTGAAATGGGGAAATTAAAAGCCCCAAGTTCGGATGGATTTCAAGCCATTTTTTACAAAAAGTACTAAGATATATGTTCTAGAGTTCTTCTCCAACCAAATTTCCTTACACAATATCAATCAGACTTGCGTCACTTTAATTCCAAAGGTGCCCAATCCAGAACTCCCAAGTCATTATAGACCAATCAGTCTTTGTAATGTACTTTATGAGAGCATTGTCAATGTTTTAGCTAATCGACTAAAACAGGTTATGACAAAGGTCATTTCTCCAACTCAGTCGGCCTTCATAATTAGTACTCATCTTTGATAATATTCTCATTATCCACAACCTATTACATCATGTGATACCCACAAAACTATAGATAAACTCATGGCCATCAAAATGGATTTGAGTAAGGCCTATGACCAGTGGAATGGGACTACCTCATCCATCTAATGGCAAAAATAGGGTTTAGCACACAGTAGCAATACTGGATTAGGTAGTGTATCTCTACCACATTGTTCCAAATCCTCTTAAATGGAGCTCCATGAAAAATTCTGAAAGCTTCTAGGGGTTTAAGGTAAGGAGATCCACTATCTACATTCATCTTTCTCATATGTGTGGAAGGTCTCACTGCCAATTTGGAGCTAGCTAAACAAAATCACAAAGTCCAAAGAATTTGGATCCAAAGAAGTTCCTTGACCAACCACCTTTGTTTGTCGATGACTGTTATATCTTTTGTCATGCAAACAGCGGAAATGTGGATTCGATAAATACTATACTGGGGTGTTTTTCTAAGTCCTCTGGTCAGGAAATAAATGTAAGGAAATCTGACATCTTCTGTAGGAATACCTCAGATCATATGAGGACTCAGTTGTCACAGCAGTTGGGAATGAGGGTGGTTGCTTACACAGCTACTCATCTTGGACTCCCATCAGACATAGGGAGTAAGAAAACCCACCCCTTAGACTATATTGACAATAGAGTTGCGGAGAAATTACAAGGTTGGAAAAGCCATCTTTTATCAGTTGCTGGAAAAGAAATTTTCATCAAATCGGTTATCTTTGCTATGTCGTCACATGCCATGAAGTGCTTCACTTTACCGAAAGCCATCTATGAAAAGATTGATTCCAAACAACGAAAGTTGTGGTGGGGGAGAACAGACTCTAGGAAGCCAATGCAGTGTGTCTCGTGGAACAAACTTTGGCAAACGAAAACCAATGGCATGGATTTAGGGATCTACACAAAGCCAACCTCGCAATGTTAGCTAAATAAGGATGGTGCCTTAACTCTAATCCGGACTTCTTATGGGCGAGATTACTGACATCAATCTATTTTCCCAACAATCATTTCCTTCATTAAAAACACACTATTGTTGGTTCATGGGGTTGGAAGAGCCTCCTAAAAGGGAGAGAAGTCCTTCCTAAAGGATGTCACTAGGTACTGGGTATGGGAGAACAGATCCACATATGGAAAGATGCACGGATCCCATCTCAATCAAATTTCAAGCTCTCTTTAAACTCCCCCCCCCCCCCTCTTCCTGAATGCCATGTCTCCATTGTTGTTGATCTCATTAACCCAATACCAATACTTGGAACCTTGATCCTATTAACTCCCACATCTCGAAAGCAAAAAAGATATGCCATTTTAAAGATTCCCTTAACTTCTACTCCCTAACCAGACCACATAATATGGCAGTTTGATAGCAGGGGAACTTCATAGTGAAGTCGGCCTACTACTTACTAACCCAACTACCCCCCAACCCGACTACCCCAATGGTTCCATTCATATGGAAAAGGAAGTTGTTTATTTGGAAGGCATGCAACAAGGCTCTCCTAGTGAGACTAAACCTCAATACTCGTCTTCCAATCATCCTGCCCACACTGCCTTATTGAAGATGAATTTGTTGTACACTGTTTATTAGAGTGTAAAGGGTTATGCAATATTTGGAAAACCCTGATTCCGGGGGTGAAACCAGATCATGGTTTTGTCGAATCCTTTGCAAATTGGTTTAGTGGATGGGTTCATTACCGATGACCTTCAAAATAGATTGGGCACCTCGTGCTTCTAAGACTTGCTATTTTGTGTTGGCTAGTTTGGAAGCAAAGAAACAACATGGTTTTCAATGGAGGATCTTTTTAATAGATGATAGATATTTTCATCTTTTCACTGGTTGCTCAAGGACTTGGAGTGCAGCAACAACCCAAATGATCACAGAGGAAGCCATCTTTAAGAACTCACAAGGTTTTTTTTTTTTTTTTTTTTTGTGGGCTCTCCCAGCGAACGGATGGCTAAAGACCAACATCGATGGTGCGTGTCCCTCGAACCATCCACAGCCAGAGGGGTTCAGCTTTTTGCCTGCGATTATGAGAGTCTCCTTTTGAGGTTGAAATGGAAGCTATCCAACTAGGACTTCGTCTGCCCGAAAGACTCAAAGCTCCCTTGGTCATTCTTGAATCTAATTCTTTGCAAGCAGTCCAAATAATGAATAGTGACCAGGTCCAATGTCCTTGGAGAGTAAAGACGTGTTTCTATGCTAGTGTGGTACTTATGATGTCTATTTCAAAAGCTCAGGTTTTATATGTAAACAGACAATGGAATATAGAAGCTCACAATTGTATCCAGCAATATACGAGGAATCCCAACGAACAAGCAGGTGTGATTTGTTGGAATATTCATTATCCCAAGGGTGCGATTGGTTGCATTCTCACTTGGTGTGAGACGAGAAAAATGTGATAAATCTCATATTATAATGTCTTCTAGCAATTCTTTTGCAATAATTTAAAAAAAAAAAAAAAAAAAACCTTCAGACTGTATTCCATGGGAAATCCAGGCCCCTCCGGTATTGGGGATCTATTAGAGATAACACTCACTGGCAACAAAGACTGGAGCATTGGCTAATTTAGTCGCTTGGATTTGAGCAAGTAGTGGTACACGGACACCAAGCCATTCTCATATGATGACTTAATTCCCGGAGCCAAGGCCCTTGGATAATACTTGATAAAGGAGGCGCACTATCTACTTTCCTCTAGTCAAAGCTGGAGTTCAGAGCTTACCTCTCTCTCTCTCTCTCTCTCTCTCTCTCTCTCTATATATATATATATATATATATAAACTCAGTTGCCAAGAATTGCCTTAGGTACCAAGGTCAGTGAATTCATAAAAAACCTCCTTGAGGTTTCTGAAATGTTGGGAAACCCCAAAGAGGTAAACATAATTTATACGAAAAAGAAATACCCTAAAATATTTTCATTTGATGAATGTTCGGAGTGGCTTCTACTCAACAATGCTCTCAAAATCAAACTACAGAGTTACTGAATTGAAGTGTGTACCAAAAATCAATACTGAACACCACATACTACCCCATCAACAAAACATGTGTGAAAGCTGGTATTGCAAACATGACATCGCATCCACAATGAAAGATTACAGGGGAATTTACCCTGCAATCTTGTAGCTTGGGTTGACTAGATTATCAAGGCCAGAGACAACTTGCAAGGACTCTATAACATCCCCAACCTTGAGATCTGCCAAGAAATCCTCGTTCTCTGTCACATATCCAAACACCGTATACCGACCATCCAATATATTGGCGTTACTGGGAGTCAATTCACTCTCTTTCAAAAGCCAAAAGACCTGGCTTGAGGCAGAATTGTCCTCAAACTCCTGTCTCAAAAAACAAAGAAATAATCAGTCAATAAATCAAATGAGTAAGAAGCAGCAACTTTCCAAAATTTATTACTCACATCTCTGGCCATAGCCATAGTCCCAAATGCATTAAAAGGAAGCTTTGTTTGAGCTTTATATCTACCAATCTCCTGTACAAATATATAAAATGATCACAATTCATATGATCATATTAGTAGCACATTTATTCATGAATTAAGACAAGGCTTGAAATAAATATTTTTTTCCAAAATTTTGAAAGACCAAAGTGTTTCATGCAGATAAAAACGGGCACGCAAGGTGGATCCCTAATCCCTAATTGTACAAGTGCAATGCAACCCAGTAAATAAAGCATTCAACCCTTTGAGAATTTCGTTAACTAAGTCAAGAAAGGCTTCTCTAGGTCATATCAAAACTGGAGACTCCAGTGACATTGAGCAATAACACTTCTACAAGCTTTTTGAGTTTATTTATTGAGATTCTTGGATCAAGTCTGGATCTTTTTCCCCTCAGTTCTGACAGTATAATAAATTGATTAGATTCTTGTAACACATGGTAAGAGGCTAAGAGCTATTCACAAAGGTTTCAGATAAACATCACCCCCCACCGCCCCTCTTATTTTTGGAAAGGTGACTCACTCAATATCAGCAGGTATGAAAATGATAAAATTCTTTCATGGCAGTGAAAAGGTGTAAACTGAGGAGATTTAAGCACATGTAGCTCACTAGGGATATTTTATGCTGTGTCCATTGGCAGAATAGGGTGAGGATAGGGGTGGGGAAAACATAGAAATGGACCCCGTCAAAAGGAGACGTTTCTATATTGATATTCAGGAATTGGATATCAGATGACTCAAATCTCATATCTCTTGTTTCTGTGTTTCATCACTTATGCAATTTCTCATTTAGAAAGAGAGAGACAGAGACACACAGAGAGAAGAAGAAGAAGAAGAAGCTTACTTCCAATGTTTCACCATAGACAGGTGATTTGTCCCCATCAACCATGATTTCTAATGGTATTGTACGTGGCTTTTCTGGATCAATGAAACCCTCTACAGGACCCTCAAGATCTCTGGTTTGAACTACAAAGCCATCCGCTGCAGCAAATCCAAGTGAACATCTTAGCCTAGTCGAGAGAATACTAAAGATCTCAAATGTTTTTGAAATGACAATGTATATAGTAAAATGCTCCCCATGTGATATGTTTTAGTTACAAAGTGAATTAGACAATTCCAGGGATTTCATTTAAAGTTTTATTACCTCTTTGGATTTTCATCCCATCATAGAAGTGCCTTTCCACCAAATGTACAAAGTTTCCAGCAATTACTGAGGCATGTTTTTGTACTCTTCAGGCACTTCGTAAGGGAAACCATCCACTATCTCCTCTTCAACACTGCAGAAACCCAATGCCCCAGGAATGCCCACTAAAACCACAAAAGATCATAAAAAATAAAATAAATAAATAACCAAAATCAATAGAATATAAAGAATGAATCCAAAGTCAACCACCCTAAGCAGCAAAGTAAACCCAACAAATCAAATTCAGAGAAATTACCACAAACCTATAAACAACACTCCTCAATTGCTAAAAAAATACATGTAATTAATTATAAATCCTGCAAAATTTATTGAATTTCATCAATAAGAATACACAATCCATGACAAACCAAACTACAAATAAAAAAAAAACAGATAAAAAAGAAAAACACCCAACATCAAAGCCTAACAAAATAAATAAATAAAAAGGTACCCAAATGGAGATTCCAACCTTTTCAAAGACAAAGAACCAAATCAACAACCACCTAGACGTGATGAACAGGGGACTGATAAAAATGCCATTTTTGAAATGTTACAACACATCCCTCCAATTCTAAGCACAAACATAAAAACATTAACCAAAATAGAACTATACAGTAATTGAACGTATATTGGAATGGTACATGCTCCAACTCCTGAGATTATGAGAGATACAAAGCCCTGAGAAGTTAAAAAAGATTAAGGATCATCAAATACAATCTCACTCCACTAAAAAATGTAGTCCTCTAAAATATCCAGCCAAATTAACCAAATAAACAAAGGGGCCATGATTTCCTTTACATGGCTCTTCCTTTCAGTCATTGAAAATTGATTCATTTCACATTTTCCAGATACCCCAACTAACAAAAGGGATAAGACACCATGAAGTCGATCCTTTTTTACTAAGATTCCCACTTGGCAATCAGCTCCACATCGTCACTACCTCATGGAAATGACTAGGCATCACCCATGATATACCAAATTTGCTAATGCAAACACTCCATATGCTAGAGGTCAAGAAACAATGGATGAGCAAATGGTTTGCTAACTCTGCATCTTTGAAACATAAACAACTTATGCCAGAAACCAGACGCCGGCTGGTATTGAAACTAGTCACTAGCTTGTTTTAAAACCCTTTAAAAAAAAAAACAGCAAAATAAAGATGAAAATCCTGACAAAGCTTACATCACTCGTTGTTGCCAATGGGTTCTCCTTCACTGTCTTTGCACCCCACTAGGATAGTTACCAGTGGATAGGATAGACCGCCAGACAAAAGCCTCAAACGTTTCGACTAGGGGGACCCAAAAGATCTAGGGTTTGTTTTATCGGTGTGGGACCCACAAAAAGTAACTCACGTCCCTTTGTTTCCCTCTTATTTTTTTGCGCAAGGTGTTAGGCGACCAGCCATGTCCTGCATTAGCCAGCCTCGTAGCTGTTGCATAAGATCTTTTTCCCCCAAGATCAAATTAGGTGCCCCTTAATGGGTGCCAACAGTGTGTCCACGACCAACAGGTGACATATCAAGTTGAAAAAGTGATTTACACTTTTTGGGGGTATTTTCATTTTTTTTATGTGATGTGTCATCCTCTGATTGTGGGTGCACCATTGGCATCTGTTAAGGGGAAGCACATACTCCTTTGGCTTCCCCCCCTCGTGAAAATACTGGCTCTGCCCCTGCCCTTAATGTCACCCTTACATGGGGACACATCAGGTCAAAATGTGATTTATACTTTTTGGGGTGTCCCCCTTCCATGCCTGGAAGACGTTGGAGGCACTTTAAGGGGGTGTACCAAATCCTGGGAAGCACACCCCCCATGCTTAATATTTACGGGTTCGAATTATTTCCAATCTGAATGGAGGGATATTTCTAATCATTGTGGTACACTGTTTTGTGTCTTGTACTGTAGTACTGGTGTGGTGTTTCTTCGTTCAGACCGGAGATGATTCAATATGGAAGGAGTCCGTGCTGAATTTATACCAACGTGATTTCTCCCTAATGACACTGGAATTATTCCAATCTTGAATTACTTTGTCTTTGGGTCCCAATTCCGTGCAAAGCAGATTTCCTGTAGCACAAAAGCTTGCGTGAGTTGGGGGGGGGGGGGGACTCTTAAGCATCAGTGTGTTAGGTGACACGTGGCAAAAAAGTGAACCATTACATCTTGTGAGTAAAGTGTTGGGTGTTTTTTCACTTTTTCACCACGTGTCACTTAGCACCATGGTACTTCAAGGTTGTCCCATGTTTTTGCACTAATGGGTTCGAAACATCTCTATTCTCCACCATACACGGAGAGATACCATACTTTGACAGGATGTTGGAAAAAGGTGCTTTTCTTAGTGGAAAATATGTTTTGTCCAGGGTTTGGTGTTCAGGACACAAGGAATATCATATGGAATAAAATACATATTCAATATTCAAAAAATGCATCACCCACCCATTTTATTCCATCTGACATCCCCTGGTGTTGGTGTTCTGGACGCCAAATCTTAGACTTTCATCTTGATGATACTTACAATAATACCCTCCTTTTATCCATGTGTAGTTATCAAGGCACATGCTTTGATAAACATACACGAACTCATCTATTGTTATTTACTATAAAACCCTTTCTTTACCCATCTGTACTTATCAAGACAGCCTGTGTTAGGTATTATGTCATGTATTAAATGGTGATGACCTGGTAACTCTTCATTCAAATCGGAGATGATTGAAACCTTTTGATCAGATCAGTTGTAAGTGTTAGACTAACCCCCCAAAATATCCTCAATAATTTTTTCTATCTCATGTTTGGTGGACAGGTTGTTCTCTAGATGATTTTTGTCTTGGTAAATAGAACTTTTATCACATAAGCATGCATCTTCACAAGTAAGCGTCTGCAATCTTAATGGTGCATTCGTCACCCAATATGAAACTCCTCTTAAAACTAGCTCACAGTCATGATTAATTTATAAATGATGATTTTATCTCATCAAGTATAAGTTGAAGGGTGGCATCAATACAAGGAATTCATAATATTATCTATAAATGTTTTTATTCATCAAAAATAAAGATTTTATAAATGCCAAGTTACCATTCCTTAATTAGTGTAACTATTTGGGGCAGCTTCACGAATTTTGTTATGCTATTCTGCTCTATTTAAGGCCATATTTGCCATTAAATTGCAAGTTGTCATGTCCTTCTTTATTACAACCCAAGTCAATTTTGGCACTCCTTTAGTCCTTCTAACACCTTTAATTTATATTGTTTCATTCTTCACTGACGTAGTCATCGGTCTTCGTTGCATATGATTAAACCATCTCAATCGACTTTCCCTCATTTTATCACATATTGGTGCTATACTCAAGCTCCCGTTAATAAATTCATTCATAATTCTATCATTTATAATCTTGTCACTCATCCATCTCAACGTTTTTATTCATAATTTTAAACATTAGTCTTTTCAACCATGGACATTGGTCAATTGTTAGCATTGATTCACCATATAACAATTAACCAACGTGTCACAAAGTTAGATAACATAAAAACATGAAGAAATCACCACTATTACAAGGTTTTTCACCCTTCTTCATCACAGAAAACAAATAATATGTGAAACTATGGAAAAAACTGTGAATTTTATGACAAAAAAAAAAGTTATCTTCTAAATTAGTACAACAAAAAGAAATAACATGTAAGTTTCCATATCTAATATATCTAATATGTCTACTAATATGATAAGATATTATAAAATTTAAGCATTAAAACAACAACCTATATATAAGTTTCAAAATTACAATAAAACAAGAGTTGGAAGAACTTATTGGTTTGGAAATTTGATGTGTTTTGACAATTTCATCTTTCCAATGTTTTTTGTGTTATTTTTCCACTGGTTGTTGCCATTCAATCAATTGTTCTATTGCTTGTAGCCATTTGGTTGGAGAAAGATAGAGGCCATTGCCATCGCTCTTTTAAAAGTATATAAAAATATTGTCTTAAGATTGATAGTAAATATATATGTGAAAGAATAAATGACAATGCCTGAGTCACGGATCATGCTTTCCTAAAAATGCATTCACCCTCTACTCCAGTTCTTCTTGAAGAAGACAAAGACTGCAACAATTCAACAAATCCACTTTCAGAATAAAATGGGTTCAACCAGTAAATTATGTTGTTGATTGACAGTTTGCAACATTGCAATATCAACCCTTGACACTTGATGTTATCACACCTATATGAGAGAAAAAACAGAGAAAAAGATTTGGTTTGAGAAAGAAGAAATAATGTTTTAGATCATCCTTAGATTGAAATGGGTTCATATTTGTGTCATTTGGTTAATGGACACATAATAGATGTGCAAGTGGCGATTTATATGTCCGAAGGATGCCTTTGGTGTCTCTTGGGCCTTCTTTGATGACTATTGGGCCTAAGGATACATTGGTGTCCCTTACCCATTGACAAGTGGGTAAGGGACAACAATGGCTCCAAGCTCTAAATTATTCTATTTATACAAGATTTGCAAAACAAAACATTATTGATGAACAAAACCATAATGAGACACATATTTCTCTTATTGCTATAAGGCATCTTGGCTTCGAGAGAGCTTAATTGGCATGTAGTGCATAATTGAGGCAGGGATTCAAGTTGGGTTGGGCTAATCCAAACATGACATTGCAGTTGCTTTATGGCCGAAAAATGCCGACACAACCAATACATATGCTTTGATTTATATAGGTTAAGTACAAGTTAGACTATTGTATCTTAAGAGGTAAAATTCAAATCATAGTCAATGCAAATTGAATTTCTAGGTTATTTTTATAACTAACCATTAGACCCTATTTGAGCTATTGGTGCAGCGGTTGTGGTTTAAGACTTTGTTGGAGTTATTTCCCTATGAGAACCTTGGGTTGGGATGTGTGAAGAGAATGAAAACACCATTATGTTCTCTTGTTTTCTCTTTGACTAGTGAAGAAGAAAATCATGTTTGTGACAACCTTGTCATACTATGCAAATCATCAAGTTCAATGTAAATTTGCTTATTCTTCTTTTCTGTTCATTTATTTATTGATTGTGTGATGTTACACTTCCAACAACCTGAGATTTCTCAAGGGAGAGTAGGCATTGTAAATGAGTACCTTGGAAGACAATGTCGTTCAAATGTCACATGAGCTTATTTAGGATGCGTTTGGCAGCCACCCAACAACCTCTAATGAAATCATTTCATTTGAAATTCCTCAGGCATTTGTAGTTTCATTTTACGGAAAAACCTAAGTTGACTTCATTTCTAATTTTAGCTAACAAATTAGTATAAATTTGAATGAGTTCGTTACAAACCATCACCTCATGGCTATAAACAGCTTGGATTCTATTTCAAAGTGAACCATTGCATACTCTACACTGAGCTTGCTCCAATAATAAACTAAAAGCTGTCAAGTTGTTGAAACTGGGTTTAGGTTACTGCAACTCTTTCACGTAAGCCATGAGCAAGATTGATCAAAGCATAGACCATAAAAACACAATAAAATTCTGATACAATACGAATTTCCACCCACCATACTGATGTTTGATCAGTCAACATGAAACAATCACGTAAAGGGTCACTTATCTTAAATCCCTAAGATTTGGTGCAATCATCTAAAGTGAGCTTAAAGTGAGAATGACATTAGGAGTCAACACATCAGTGTAAAACAAGTGAAAATATCCTCAAAAAGTGTAAATCACTTTTTCTGTGCTGATGTGTCGGCCATAATGTCATTCTCAGCTTAGGCTCATTTTAGGGGTTTCCCCAAATCAAAGGCGCTTTTAAATTTGTGTATATTTATATATATTTTTAAAGAGGAGAATATATGGCTCTTATCTGGGAGACCCGGGTTCAAATCCCAGCAACGGAAATTTTTTGTTCATTCTTTGGAAGTGTCTTGCTAGCTCTGTTCCTGCAGTTATTGCGGTTAAGACCAATCTCTCAACTTGACCAAGTGGTTCAAACACTCAACCAAGTACTCTTCTCAACTCAATTTAGTTGAGCGGTTTGAGTCCCATTCGAATCCCAAGTTTCAAACCTCATCGAATTGTACTTATAGATTTTATCTATGTCGGGTAGCTCAATGATCATTAGGTGGCTCCATTCAAAGAAAATATTATTGGGTATGTCTCGAGAATTTGGGTTCGTGGGCTTGTGGCATGTACAATGTCGTTGAGTGTTCTTTGCTGATGCTGCAGTTCTTTTTCATGCAATTTTGGTCTTCAATGCCTCTGGTAGTAAGTAAAGGTTTCTAATATTTGTATTGTCATTGATATTAGTTTGTTTGGAGAAATTATTGTCAATCCTCTCTTGTTGCTGGTTCTTGGAACCGATCACGGAGTTCTTATTCCAAATATTTGCTTGCCCGGAAAAAAAAAAAGGAACTCTCAATGATGTTATTTTTCACAAAAACAGAAAGCTTTGTATACAATATGAGAAAATAGGGATATACATTTTCATTTTAGGTCATCGCCCATCTGAAAAACTGATTTATTGTCAGGACAATTCTTCCATGCTTTGAGATTTGCATTTATTACTTATCTGTTAATAATCTCATACTGTAATTATGCATGCAGCATGGGTCTACAATGTTTATGAC
>JAOXJP010117777.1:0-13935 GCA_025762735.1 Platanus orientalis | reverse complement strand
GCATAACTCTATTACATATTTCTCAATTTACCATGAGTTCTACACTATATATTGAAGTTTATATTGACATATGGGGATCTCTCATCCCTCTCCTCTTTCTCTTCTAGCAATAAATTATTTTTTCTCATAAAAAAAAAATAAAATTAAGTGTTTATTTGTGCTTCTTTTAACAACTCCTATTATAGGGGTAAATATTTTCAAATGTTTTCTAGATTTCCACAATTTTAACAATATTTCATTTTTACATTAATGATATATGTCCTATTTTGGTCCAACTGACATTTCCATCCATACCAATATTTTGAACCTTGATCGCCAGCAGCAAACAACAAGAAGAACCCTTTCCTTTACTCAAATCTCAAAGAAAAAAATTAAAAAAATTGGCACCCACATTGTTATATCTTAGTTGCATTAGACACCCTATGACTTACTAAACAACTTATTATTGTATTGGAGTTACAATTAAGAATCAATTTCTACCTCTAACATTGATCAAACCACTTCCTATGTGAAGAACTTCCACTTAGACTCAACCTGTGTACATTTATTAAATTAAAGTTACTAAACACTGTTAAATTAAACACAATGGCAGACCAACATCCAAATAAAGTTGGACTAATATGATCAATGGATGGGGCCCATGCTTGGATGCTTTGGCTGCACATGAACTTCATTAAAACTCATGCGTTGAAGATACATGTAGGGCTGCACTAATGATGAATCTTAACTTTCATCTCCATGATCATTTTGTCTGTAATGTTGTTGATGATTCACTACTCAATTGGTTAAACCAGGACACACTTGATTTAGACCGGTTAGACCTTTTATGAGGAGGCACATAGACATCAATGCCATCTATACTACATGACGATGAGTGATCAATGGTTGTAATGACCTCTACAAGAAGTACCTGCTTGATTTTCTCTATTAAAGTCTCAGCTAATAATCTTTGATACTCATTTGAGTTTTAAGTTAAAATTTTCATGGTTTAACTTCATTCATTGTCTCAATTGAATCAAGCATTAGAGTTGTCTTGGCCTAACCTTTTGTAATTTTTCCCCGAATACCAGTAGAGTTATGGCCCATGAAACCAGTTTAGTTTTCAACTGAGAAGTACTGGTGTGTTGATCAACATTTTTTTGTTTTTGTTTTGTTTTGTGTGTGTGTGTGTTCTAGCATTAGACTTTACGAAGGAGGTGAAGATGATGGCTGAAGTAGGTGCTACTGCCATAAGTCTATAGCCACATCGTGTACCTGTAGAGAATGCGACAATGGCACTTCTGGCAATTCTGATGTTATGGTTAGACTCCCAGCGGCCATCACATCCTTAATTGTGCTTGTAGGTAATCCACTTCCTTTATTATTATTATTTTTATTTCTGGGATGTTTTATGATTGTTGTGACTATTGCCATTAGGGTACTTTAATGTGTTCTACAGTGATCCATGGGGTTGTCAATGGCTTATTGCAGAAGATGGGCTTGTTGCTTTCTCATAACAATTAAGCAAATTTATTTTTTGTTACAGATGGGAAAGAAATATTTTTGTCCTCAGTTTTTAGCATCTTAATATGGATGGGTTGCCTTCAATTAATTGGAAGACCAGAAGGCAAAGCCAGATAATGCTTTCTCTCATCAGTTAAGACAAATTGACTACTCATTGGGAGCCTGTTTAATACTGCTGTTTCACTGCAATTTCTAATATGCCAAAAACACAAGGAAGTAGACATTTACTATGTTTTGTTGTTCCTTTTTTTTTTTTTTTCATTTCCTCATTGCTGTTATTGTTGTCAATCTACTAAAGCGTGAATATAGTAGTATCACAGAAAAAATTGAAACCAAAGTTTTCTTTTTGCTTGAGATGCTCAACTTCACAGCCTTGGCCGAAAGAACATTGGGCATTGTTAGTGTTTTGCATGTTGCCAGGCATGTAATGGCTTCTTATTTGTCCCCTTTAAATAATTTGCATATAAAATCTGGCTGCCAAGGCCGAACTTCGTTGTGTTACTTGGAAGCTAAATCCCAGTTTCCATTGCACCATTTCTGTTGGACCGTTTGGATGTGACGAATGACTTCTTTTTATGGGTTTGACAATTAAGGCCTTGTTTTGTTTTATTTATTTTATATATAAGTTGTAAGCTTACAGTAATCCTGTTGATGTGGGTGGTGATATTCAACATGTGTTTCTTCATTTGGATCTATTCTTTCATAGTTTATTGTTTCTCGTCATTTTTTTGTGCAGATTTTATGTGGATTTGGGTCGAGTCTCTCTTGACCAGCTGCATCTGAGGCAGGTTTTGGCCTTTTCTCTTCCGTAGATAACTTTTAAATATTGAAAAAGAAAATTTCGTGTATGTGTAATATAAATAGATGGTAACTGCATATGATGAGGAAAGGTTTGGGACCCCCATTCAATGGATCCTGCGTGCTTGAAGTCAACCTTACGTGGGTCATTGAAACTATTTAATCTGAACACTGTACTGTATCATTGATCAGTTATTCTTCTTAAAGAACGCAATGTAAGTGCTAACATCATCTTTCTTTCTTTTTTTTGATAAGAAAGTGCTAACATCATCTGATCAGGTTGAAATGGCGAAGCCTTTATGTTACTAGAATAGTACAGTCCGATACCATCCGAGGCGTAATTAGTCTTACATATTATAAGTGTCCAACATGTACACTTCAAGCAGCCAAAGCTCAATTCCATTCATAAGATCTTAATCACTGGATCCTTTTTGGACGGCCAGAAATGCAAGGAAAACATTATAGGTGTCAAGGTGGGGTTTGTTGTCACAATATATATCATTGTACCAGGACTGCCTTAGTGTTACCCCCAACTTGTAGATAAATAGGATTGAATGGGAGGTCTCACGTAGCCTAAATCTCAATTTTGGGGTGGCAATGTTTTACCCACTTTGACAAGATTAATAAATGGGTCGTGTTCGGGTTGATCCCTATAGTAAGATACCCTTAACTTGACAACACACAAACTGAACCCGTCAACACAAATTGCCACCCCAAAATCTCATGTGGCGGAATGTTTGGCGGCAAGAATGGGGTTGGAGTGGCGGAGGAATCCCTGGGTATTAAGGAGATGCCTTGATGGAGATACAGTCTCTTAAAGGGGATAAAGTTTCCCTATGAACATCAGGAACATTGTGAAAATTTGTAAGTATGAACTCCTTTTTAGGTTTCTCGAAACTATGTAGGAATATCCCTTAACCACAGTTGATGCCGTAGCAAGACACGGGACGAGTGTCCCAATTATGTTTTATAGTTTTCTCCTCTTCCTCTTTACTTTGAGTAGAGGTTGACATATGATGTTTGGGCTTACGGTTATTGCGCCTATTCTCTATTGAAAGTTTTTCTTCAAAGTTGAGAAGCAGTATCAACCAAGTGAAGTCGGCGAACGAAGCCTTATCTCGCTCTTTTATGTGAGAGAGAGAGAGAGAGAGAGAGAGAGAGAGAGAGAGAGAGAGACCACATAAATTTTCTTTGGCTGAAATAACTATTAAGTAGAAGAAGTCCTTTTGTTCAGATTACAAATTTTATTTTTGGGTAATGGTCGGCAGTCTTTAGTTGAATCATTTTATCTATAAAGTAGTGGTCGTTAGGGGAAAGAGCAGAAATGCTATTTTGATTTTTGTACACGTCCAATCCAATATGCTAAAATTACACGATGCTGGTGGTGGCGATTGTTGAATCTTGACCCGACCCACCGACCACACAAACCCATTCGTCTTGCAATCCCCACCTGCCGGATATGGAGGGGCAACAATATCAATAGATTGGGTGGGTCATCAGCCACCACCCTCACGGCCTCACCTGTGGTGGGGTCAAGATCCCCTTCTTATTTGGCCTGAAATCGTCTATGCCACCCCCCCCCTGAATGGCCACTAAGAGGGGGGGATCAACTCACTTTTTGGAGGTGATGTGGCCTCATCTGTGGTGGGGTCAAGATCCCCTTCTTATTCGGCCTGAAATCGTCTATGCCACCCCCCCTGAATGGCCACTCAGAGGGGGAGATCAACTCACTTTTTGGGATGTCACACCTCCAAAAAGTGAATTGATTCCCCGCTCTGAGTGGCCACTCAAGGGGGTGGCGTAGAGGATATTCATGGATGGGCAATTAGCAGCATGCGTCAATTCTCAACTTTTTTTTTTTTTTTATATAATAATAATAATATTATTATTATTATGTACTCTCTCTTTTTTCAGCTATGTAAGAAGTCTTTGCACGCTAACCCTCCGTTGACACGCAATCCGGCTTTGACATACATAAATCCTACCCGAAATTCAACGGTTCGCAAATGCCCTCTCTTCTCTTCTCTGGGTTCAAAAATCCAAACAATACTCTTTTAGTTTTTGGGTAAAATCCAAACAAATTTTTTTTTTTTTTTTTTTTTGGTTCGGTAGATAACTAATCCGGCACGTTGACCGATTGCCTGAAAAAGGTATTTGAGAGTAAATAGACACATATTTTTCTAGTGTGTATTTACAATAGCACCCTTGGAGATAGCCGTTGGGAGACAGCGTGTACAGCGTTGATTGATTGGTTCTGGCGTAAATCTCTCCAGTACAACTGAAGATGCGGATAGCAAGTGGTTCATCCGTGATTTTGTTTAAAAGTAAGGGTTTTTTTCTCATTAGCAACTTCATAAATGCTTCAAGAAGGTAGGCCGGCAGGCAAAAACCCTGTCCTCCCCTCAGGCCCTCAATGTCGATGTAATAAAGGTTTCTGGGAAGTCGTAAAGGAGAAACGAGAGAGAGAGAGAGAGAGAGAGAGAGAGAGAGAGAAAAAAGTAAACGTGGAAACCAGCAGGTATCAAAATAGGTGAGAGAGAGTGAGGAGAAAGCAAGAGCTCCATATATATAATAAAGAAGTCTACGCTAGCGATCTAAAAGAGAAAGATGGCGAATCAATTGGAGAACTTAGTTCAATCCATCAAATCCAAGGTAAGAGCTTTGAAGAAATCCAAGAAACCATACGTTAAGATGGACAAGAGCTCCAGTGTCAAAGTTGAGATCCGAAGCAGGCAGGCCAAGAAGCTCATCGACAAGACCTTGAAAGTCGCTGATCGTCCCGGAAAGAAAAGCATTTCTTGACGTCTCTACCTCTGTTTTCATTTTCATTTTCATTTCCAATCCAAAAACAAAAAAAACAAAACAGGTTCTTCTCTTTTCATTTTATTCCCCCCCCCCCTTCCCAAATCTCGCTCTCTCTTTCTATCTCTGTAGATACAAAGATATGTGCTGTGTTTTTCTGGCGTAAAATATGCCGGATCTCGGCCGGGTTTGTGATTTGTGTTTCCTGATGCCTCTTGGGAATTGAATATGAATCGTCTAGCTAGGTTAGGTGAAACAGAAAGGTTGTTAGTGAAGATAATGATTCTAAAATAGTGATTCTGCCTCTTAATGCTTTTTATTTTTATTTTTTATCTACCACTATAAATGTGATTGTCTCGTAGTTGTAATTTATTAATTGCTCTTTCGCTTTCCGGTAGTTTTGATAAAATAAATCCCCAACGGAATGAAACGTTGGCGTTTTGAAAGCAAGCTGCAAGATTGCATATGATGATATGCTACTTCGTCCCACCAACCCATCTCTCCTCTCACCTATATGGTTGATTGGTTGGTTCATAATGGGAATGAAACGTTGATGAGAGATGTGGGTGTGGGCTCCACAATTTGAATGATATTAGTGTGAACCTCTCTCAATTCACTTCTTCTCTGTCCATTAATAAAAGTCAAAAAGTCACATTCTCACTGTAGCACTAAAGAGATTTTCTGCAAGAAACCCATATTGATGTAAAAGACTCGGTCGCTTCCTCCGTAACTGTGCGGTTGAGTCGTGAACCAAGAATATGGCAAACAGCCCGGAAAGAGCTCTAACTGTGCAGAGAGGTTAGCAGTTCCCGTCGTTTAGAACGACCGATGATCCGTTAAATATCCGATCTGTTTAAATATAACAATATATATATATATATATATATATATATATATACCATCGGATTTAAAACTAATCCAATAGTCTTAAATAGCCTAATAACTAAAATCCCTAAAAATCCATAAACTCTTTCTATCCATGGCTGCATTCATAAGTACTAACGATGGTGATTACAATATCTTTGGATTGCCTATTTCTTTTGGATATCTAAAATTTGGTCCGAAATCTAGATTACTTAAAATTTGGTCCAAAATACGGATATAGTTTTTAATATTCATTAGTTATTGAATAGGATACAGATATGCTATCCATTTGCAACTCTACTATAAAGGTTTATTGTCTATCTTGGCAAAGGTTTCAACCCCATGACCTCTATCACATAAAGAAGAGATGCTGTGACTAACAACGGCTTAATGGTTTGAATTTTAGAATTAGTTGATTGATTTTAATTCTGGATTCTTGTCATTAGATTTTAGAGTCAGATTCTGAGAATCTAAAATTTCATTTGATTACATATGTTTAGAAATTGATTTTATCTAGCATTTCAACCATTAGATTCTATGAACGTTGGGTGTATTTTTTCGTTAGTCCTATAGACAAAAAAAATAATAAATAAAGAAATTGATTTATATAAATTTCACAGTTTAGAATCAACAAAATCAATCTCAAAAGTAATTCTGATTTTATCCTAATTTTGATTCTAAATTGATTATGTATAATAGGAACCAAAAACCTCTAATACGGCTTAGAATCCATTATGGCACAGAAATGAATTAGAGAATCCGAACCAAAAACCCCCTCATCTATGTAAAGCTGCATATCATATGGTGTTGTAGTTAAGTACCTTAGGAGGCATGTGGAATGCACGCACATATGCAACCATGCCAAAATATATGGGTCTTCATTGTTTCTCATACCTAACTAGACCCATCCTGACCCACTACCTAGGCGGCCATGTGGAATGCACATGTGCAGCCATTTCAGTATGTGGTTTTTTTGTTTTTTTGTTTTTGTATATATATCTCATATCAAACACCCATCCTAATCTACTACCTAAACTGGTATGTGGAATGCACATGTTCACCCATGCCAATATTTGCTTCTCTATATTTCATAGCGACTACCTCTTTCCACCCACTTGATAATATATGATAGAAGACTTTAGCAGGAGGTAAGGAAACCTAGACGGTTTAAATAACGAAATTGCAATTGCTTCTTTGTAGAAATCATAGGTTTGTAATATAGTTTTTTCTGGGTTGTTTGCCACATCTCTTTTATTTGTTAAATAAATAGACCAGAGTTTGCCTACGTGGTTTTGTTTTTATATTATTTGAATAACATGGTATTATTTGTTAGAAACACTACATCTTGCCAACAATCTAAAACAGTATAATGGATCATATGGTCACGGCATCGAATTACCAACAATAATTCATCAAAAGAAGATAGCTAGGTTGTTTAATTTATGATTATGCATTTTAACTGATAATCAGTTATTGTATTTTGGCAGCATCTTAATAATTGTGTATCAAATTAAATATTGATTCTAAAAGTAATTGAAAATTGTCAGTAGTAGAATTCTCATGTATTCTTCATTGAAAGCATTTTAACTGGTTTCAACTTTTTAAGAGTCAGTGGTTCACACGAGGGAGAGTTTTTTCAATGTTGGATATATATATAAAATGTGCGGTAGGGCATTTGAGCCCGTCAATTCAACATAACTAGTTGTGAACCCGTGTGAATTCGCACGGACAATATAGCTTAGGATATATATATATATGAATGAAGTTTTGATTAAGTTGAAAATTTATAATTTTTAGTTAGGAGAGAGAGATATTAAGGAAGAAGTATAAAATTACCAATTAAAAAAAAACAGTTTCATTTGAATGATAGATTTTAGGAAAAGGAAAAAAGGTAAGGAGATATATACATATAAAACTAATATTTGTTTGAAAATTTAATTTACCTTAGGAAAGAAAAGAAAATGGCATATGAGTAATTTCATCAATTAAGGTTGCATTCAATTGTCACTTCATGAAATTAAAGAAACCGTATCATACCATGGGATGCAAATTGATGCTTCAAGATGAATTGATCCCAAACCATTATATTTGTTTATAAAATTAAAAATAAAATAATTTTAGTTATTTATATTTATATTTTTATAACAAACGAAAATGTGTTTAGTTGCTCGGTTCAATTCTTTAAAAGGTTGAAGCATAGTTTTGAAAATTGGACCAAACTGGATGGTCTAACCCGATTGAACCTAAACCGACACCCTAAACAGTTCTGTAAAAACTTAAAACCGTAATTTCCTTAAAACTAGACAAAACCGATGAAAACCGATTGGTTTTTACTAACTCGGTTCTAATATAACCAATCGGTTTTTTTTTAAGTAAATTATGAAGAAAAAAAATTAGAAATGTGCCTTTCCAGATTTCAACTCCACTTTCTATGAATTGTTCGTATTTTCTCGTATTTCATTAAATTTGTTGGTATGTCTAAAAATTAAAAACCCGATCAGAAGCCTTCAAATGCATTATGATTTTTTTTTCGTAGTTTATTACATTTTACTTATGTGAAGTGAACCACAATTAGACCATGTAAACCGATGATCAAACCCGGTTGGACCTGAACCGTCCACCTTACCAGTTCAATGCCCAATCCAGTTATCAAAACTATGGATTGAAGTTTCCTCCATCTTTGCTATCATTGTTGTGGTTGGTTCAAGTCATAGGCTTATAGAAAGACATATTGACAGGAATAGTTTCTTTATGTCCAGTCATTTTATGGACACAAAATCCATGGTGTATGAATTTTATTCAAATTTTACATATGTTATGAGTTGGTATATGGGATTGAAAAGAGTTCTAGTAGGACTGAAGATCTTTTAGGAAATTAGGAAAAGGAATTTAAAGGGATAAAATTCCTTATTTAAGAAGAGAGAGAGATACTACAGGATGGAAGGATGTTAAGTAAGGCTTTTAAGGTTGTGCATAAGTCAAGCCTTAATAGGCCCAGGGCAAGGCCAACTTTGTACACTAAGGGGTAGGGATGGACTTGGATTTGGAAGAACCTTAGAAATTAAGGCCCGAACCTGGCCTGACTTTATTATACAGGTCCAAGGGCAAAATCAGGCCAGCCCAATGCACTTTAACATATTATATAAAACTAAAATAAATAAAAAAATACTCCATATTTATATAAATTTTTAAAAAAAATACATGTTTCTATAAAAATACATATAAAAACTCTATTTATCTATATAGTGGGATTCTTGCATTGGGTTTTAACATTATGCCCTTGGGCATTGGGTAAAAAGAATAGAAGGAAAGAGTTTAGGGTGTCCATGTGGCATCCTAAAAAATGCAATAAATGCAATATATATATATATATATATATATATATATATATATATATCAAGAAAAATTACAATCATAGAGGGTATTATGAAAAATTTATTTTATTTATAATGTGAGAATAAAAGGTTTAATTATAAATACTAATAATATTTATCTCTATAATTACAATCAAGGTGTTTACTTGTTATTAACAAAAGAGAATTTGAAGATAAAGAACAAATAGAGTGAGAGCTCTTAGGGATAGAGAGAGGTGGATTTAGAGAGTTCTTTGAATTTAAAAAACAAATCATATATATATATATAAACAATAGCCTCACGCCTCTCAGCTAAATTATTTTTTCCTTAAAACGTTTTTATTTTTCAAAAATTACATTCTCACATGTTTTCCAATCTCAACTCCTAAAATCTCTCATCTTCTTTTATCACTCTCACATATCTTCTTCTCTCAATTCCTAAAATCTCTCACAAATCTTTCTATTTTTATCTCCCATCAAATTGTTTTTCCTAATTGTATTAAGAAAAAAAAAACCGTTTAATAAACAACTCCCTTAAAATTACTCTTTTAAAAAGAAGAGATAACCCTCAGGTTTTTTAGAAATCATATATACCACCATGGATAATTATCAATCCGGAACGTCTACTGGTAACACCAGTATGCTAATCATGATGAGTCCACACGTATTAAAAGGATTTTAAACATTTAGAAAGACAAAAAAAAAAAAACACATAATAAAACGGCTGTCACCTGCGTTTTCTATTCTTACTTGACAAAGAAGCAAGTTATGAGAATACGGATGTTTCCTTGGAAATACCATTAATTCATTATCAAACTAAAACTCGATGACCATCAAACTGACCCAAATACCCTGAGAACATAATTTATCCAAAAATAAAACATGAGAAGATTTTTTTGTTAATATAACAACCATGAGAACATATAGACGCTGACTTTTTTCATTTTTTGGTAAATTATAGGAGTTGATGATGTTAGCAATTTGGCATTGGAGAATGATTATATGTGTTGATACATACCTATAGACCTCTATAGGCCATCCATTGATTGACATTTGATGTGTTTTTGAATTATATTACTTTCTATCGTGATCTTTATCGTTCCTTCAAGACGTCTTCCTCCCTTTCTTCCGGTCCCTCTTGCCTTTTCATCTTCCATCATCTTTCTCCGTCTTCCTCACACTACATCACATTGCACCGTTCATCTTTCTCTTCTTCGTTCATCTCACTTCAGTTCCGTCTTCCCCTCTATGCAGACATCATATGTGACGGATATCAAAAGGCACCTCCTTTATGTCTTGGAATGGTCTTCCAACTAAAATAAAGGATATTGTTTGTTCCTTTGAGGGGATTAGGTGGCCCTTGATACGGACATACAGGCCACCAGAGGATCTTGGGCTGGGAAAAAATTGATATCTCTCTATCTACTTAGACTTTAGTCCCTTTTAAACCTAAAAATGATGAGGATGTCATAACCGCAATAGCCATGATCCCTTCTAAGAACTCAGTTGTTCATTGAAATCACCCCTTTGAATGCCCCACACATCGAATCCATGAAGTATCCTCTATATGAATTAGTCGGTTCTCATGAGGATGAATTTTTAAGACAAATATTAAAGACATCACCCACCAAACGGTGTAACACCCACTTTGTAAGTCAGTTAATTAATAGCTTCATCCCTTTGCTATTCGTCCTAGCCTTCTTCTCTCTATGTAAACCATGGAGCATTAGACTACTATGGTGAGGTGTAGAGAGAGAGAGAGTAGTGCTAATATGTTAATTTGAGTGAGTAAATGAATGAACAAATCCCAGTATATGTTCTGTGATGAAAATTCCTTTGTAGTGTCTATTTCTTAGGGGTAAAAATGTTCAAAAAAGTGTTCAGTTGAAAAAAAATGGTGGTCAAAAAGAGACATTAGATTCGAAAACACATCATGTGTCAATCAATGGAATGCCCATAGAGGTCTATGTCAACACAAAGAATCAATCTTCTGAGCAAATTACTCTTCAATTGAGTCAGCCAATCTTTGGAGCAAAATATGGATGTCTCACATCCGGTGGTATTGTTATGTATTTTTTTTAAATGTATTTATTTTCTACCGAGTTAGGTATACATGAAGTGCCAGCAACACCAGTCACCACGACCTCATCTAGGAGTAGCAATTCATGTTGACAGGTCGGGTTTGTGTCATGTCGAAATAAGGGTATACGACTATATGGTTCAACCTAAACCCATCCCATTTATTAATAGTGTCAAAGCGGATCGATCTGCTTTGACCCAAAACACATTTACAGTCAACCATATCTTCCTTATTCCGTGTTGGGTTCGTAGGTGATGAGGTAATTCGTGTTAGCAGGTCAGATTCACGTCATGTCAAGTTAAGGGTATACAGCTATATGGGTCATTTCGAACCAACCCATTTATCAATCGTGTCAAAACGAGTCAACTTGCTTTAACTTGAAACATGTTTACAATCAACCCTAACCCACTTATTTCGTGTTGGGTTCGTGTCGGGTTCACAGGTCGTGTCAAACATTGCCGCCCTTAACCTCAACAAGTTACTAGTGTGGTTGTCCATCAAGTATATCTGTTGTGGTTCTCCTTTATGTGGGGGTTAGGTGGTATAGTCATGTAGTAGTAGTTAAGACACTATTGTATAATAAACTTAGATATTTGTGTCTGGGAATTGATTTAATTATGATTTGTTTATCTTGGTACCGTGGCTCTAATTGGTTAGAGCATTGGTCCTATGAGCCAAAGTAAATGTATTCAACTTTAGGGTGAGACAGTTAATTGCTTTGTACTTATCCAAATTTCTTTGATGAAGAAGTGTACGTGAGTTTGTGTGATGTATATGCTAACACGTGGTGTATTAAGGTAAAAGGCATCCAAAAAATGTTCCTTCTTTTTAGGAGAGAGAAAGAGAAAAAGAATTTTTGGTAGCCATGCAATTTGTTACATATCGTCTTCTTCCTTCTCTCTCTTCCTTTTTTCCTATTTTTTTAATTAAAACCTTAATCTTCAATAGAAGCTTAATTTCTTTATGCACTCCTTATTGTCTCTATTTTCTCTATAATTTCATATCTCAATTTCTTCTCTTTCTCCTACTTTTTCTCTAACATTTCATCTCAATCTCTTTGCTTCCTCATATTTTCTCTCTAACCAATTCACCTTTCCATCTTTTTCTCTATTCTTTTTTTATGTTTTAGGTTTTTGTTTTTATTTTTTTATAATTCTTATTGTTGGTTTTTGTTCAAGATTTTGGATGGATTAGTAACATGAAAAAACCTGTGACAAATGTGAAATTGAGAATTACATAGTATTGTCATTGCTCTTATGATTTTAAAGTTGAAAATTTTGTGTTTAACCTATATTTTCGCTTACTTTTTTGGTGTTCAACTCCACTGTTAGATTCTAAAGTAAATAAATGAAGCAAAACAAAAATATAGGTTAATAAACATGGGGTTCTAAAGTACTTGAAATGCCCCCAAGCAGTAGAGCTTCTTGCAAGTACTTCAGAATCCTATTACTTGCATTTGTTTCCTAATAATTTTAGAATAAAATAGAAAGGACCTTCTTGAAAACCATGCAATTAGTTTAGGGACTCCTTTGTTTTGGACCTTTTTTCTAATCTTATTTTACTTTATTATTATTATTAGTTTGAGTTAAGGTATGTCAAAACAATTAGGATTACATATGTATCAACCAAAATAATATATGACTATCTAGGTTTAGATTATATTTAGAACAAAAATATCTTATTTTGGATTTTTAGTATAAAATTCAAAATATTATCCTTTTTATCTTAGATGGTCAAATAAACTAAATGTTTTATTGAAACAAATATAATCCTAACTCATTGCCCCTGCAAACTCGCACGGATGCACTACTAGTTTCCTAATTAAAATTAAATTCTAAAAACTTCCTCTAATCAAATTTGTTAACTTCAAACATCTTAATTTCCCCCCTAAATTCTCTCCTTTACCATTAATTAAAATTTCATCCTAAATTCTCTCCTTTACCATTAATTAAAATTTCATTTTCAAAGATCTGTTTAATTTGTTTTGGTAAGTATTATCTATTTTTAAAAAGGGAGATTTTTTATTAGGTGTACATCCCTTAATCTTCTCCCAAAATAGATCTTCTTTCTTCTTATTAATATATCTTCTCCTAAAATATATCTCCTTAATTAAAAACTTACCTTCTCAAATTGAATCCCCTTGTCATGGTTATTACGATCCCGATCCGGATCATAGGATTTTATGATCCTACGATTCTAAATCATCCAATCGATCTGACTCCTTATCAGGATCTTAGATTATAGGATCTTAGTAGGATCTCATTTTGGATCATAAGATCTTACGATCCTACGATTCGAAATCATCCAAGCGATCCTAGTTGATTCTATTATGATCTTACAAAAAAAAACACATGTTTTATAATTATAAAACACTAAAGTTTTATAAAGAAATCCCTAATTATAAACACTAATTACTTAATTCAGATTAAATTATTAAAGAAAATAATATTTGAATACTACTCTTCCTTTCCAAATTGTTTACATTGTTTTGTTTCTTCTATTGGAGAGTTCAATTACTCAAGCTGAGCAGAGCCA